>JARYHS010011080.1:0-19418 GCA_031002005.1 Vandiemenella viatica | reverse complement strand
AGGCCTTTGTCAAGCAGTGGGTGACTCCTATCCCAGGAATATTTCAGTCACCAGACCCTCATCCGTGCAAATAGGGTGCACCATGTGAAGGAGATATTAACATTTTGGTAGGAGAGGCTAGTAACCCTTACATCCATATTACAATTTACTATTAGAATATTACTGATCCAATCAGCATTTAGTTTTCATTGATGTTTGTTTATGATTCAGTAAGATATTGCTGTTTATATCAATTTCTACATAAAGTGGATATTATGGAGTTGATTTTACACAATTTTTTTTATTAATACACCAGTATGGTAGAGGCTTCTTTCAGATACTTATGAAATTATATTTCACTTTAGGCTATTGTTATACAGCATTAAAATAAAAAGAGCGCTTGGACTAGGGATCATTTGAAATGATGTTCTCAAATGCTGCAGAATTTTATTTGCGCAGATTACTAAACTGATTTTTTTAATTCCATTAGTGTGACTACTGAAAATAATGTAGGTAAAGTAAATAATTTTATTACAAAATAAGTATTTCCTTAAATTGAAATAAAGTCTGCTATACTTCACATAAATTAATAGACAGTAAGGTTTTAACACCTTGCGACATTCCCCTTGATCTTTACTATTAACGTGGCTGAATCTATAATAGCATGATGTATTTGTATAATCTGTGATTAGCACATTTGGGTGGTTAATAACCAAAAGTGTCAGTTATACAGGTGACTATAGTGAAGCAGTATCTAGCCAGTGACTGACATCACTTTTACTGAATTCCAAGATGTGCTGTGGTGGTTATTTAGTTGCTAGAAAAGATTGATTCTAAAGATCTGAAAACAGTTAAAACCAGAAAATTATAATAGATCAATATTCATAATTAGTAATTATAGATATAATATGCCACTGTCATCAAGCAGCATAAATGAAATGAAACTAACAGTTAGTGTCCATATTGAGAAAACAGCATTGAAGTTAATATGAGGGGAAACTATTTCAGTTTCCACTACGAAGTATAGCTGATGTTGCTCATATATTCTAGGCAGTTAAGCTATTTTCGAGAACTTGGCCACCTGGCAGGCTAGAAAGGTACAAGGCAGTTGGCGTATCTGACACTTATGTAAATGATCGCATTAGGAACTGGATCCCTTAAATATCGTAAATAAACAGCAGGTTCACTGGGCATGTTCATCTAACATCTACATCAATACCGGAACTCTGCAAATCACAAACATTGTGGGTGGCAGAGGGTGCTAAGCACCAATCCTAAACTCGCCCATTCCAATCCCGAATAGTGCGAGGAAAGAAGGAATACATATAAGTATCAGTACTTCATCTTATTTCTCTAATCTTATCCCTCTGGTCATTGCGACCTAAATAGGTTGGCGGAAGAAATATTTCATTGCACTCGAAATTTAAATTTTTTCGCATATTCTCCAATAAATTCGAACGCAAGCTACGTCGTCTGTCTTTCCAAACTATCCCAGCCCAATCTATGTGTCAATTCTGTGACGCTTTCATAAGGGCTGTAACAAACAAGTCACGAATCTAGCGGCTCTCCTCTGCACCCTCTCAACTGAGTCAATCAGAACCTTGCGATACGGATCCCAAACCCCACAACAGTAATCCAGATGCGGACGCACTAGTGTTTTATACGCTATCTGCCTTTGTTTTGAGCATTACAATTTCTCAAAATATGACCTATGAATCGTAATTTAGAATTTGCCTTGCCTACGATGGAGGTTATGTGCATGTCCCCATTTCATGTTGCATTGTACTATAACCCCCAGATACTTCACGGAATCAACCATGTGAACAGGTGAATTGTTTATTTTGTACTCGTGAACAACCTGATTCTTCTTGTTACTTATCCGCATTGCCTTGCACTTTTTGCAATTAAGTGTAAGCTGCCATTTACGGCACCAATCGAAAAATAGCATCCAATCACGCTGAATTTCCAAGCAATCGTCCGAGCACCTTATTTCCCTATAGATAACAGCATCGTCGGCAAACAATCGCAACCAGCATTTAACGTTGTCACCTAGATCGTTTATAAATATTAAGAAAAGAAGTGGACCTATTACACTTCTTGAGGAACGCCCGAAGTAACATTTATCTTGGAAGAGGCTTCCCCGTCAACAACGACATATTGTGATCGACCAGTTGGAAAATCACGTATCCCACTCGCAAATCTGAGCCGAAATACCGTAAGCTCGAATCTCCGCTAAAGTCGGTTGTGTGGCACAGAATCAAAAGCTTTCTGAAAATCCAAAAAAAACCGCATCAACTTGCGAACCTGCATCGTAAACTTTCATTATGTCGTGGGAAAATAGGGCCAATCGTGTTTCACACGATCTCTTCTTCCGATATCCGTGTTGACATGGTGTAAGTAACTCGTTCTCATCTAGAAAACTTCATTATGTTCGAGCATATGACATGTTCCAGAATTCTGCTGCAGACCGATGTTAGAGATATGGGTCGATAATTCCTAGGATCACACCGATCTCCTTTCGTAAAAACGGGAATGACCTGGGCTATTTTCCAGCTAGAAGGTAACTTTTCTCTCTTCTAGTGATTTACGGAATATATCTGACAGAAATGGTTCAATATCCTCCGCGTATTCAGAAAATACTCTACCGGTATACCATCGGACCGGCGCTTTACCCCACTTCAGGAGTTTTAATTGCTTTACAATACCTACGCTATCAATTTCTATCGGATCCATCTCTAATTCCACACGATTTGGTAAAGTGGGGATGTTCTCCATGTTTCCTTGCGTGAATGAATTTTTGAATTCGGTGTTAAATAAGGTAGCCTTGCCGCGGCTGTCTTCAACCTCCCGTCCGTCTTTTATTAGAACTGGCTTATTGTTCCCACTACAACTAACTTTTTTTACATACGACCAAAATTTCTTAGGGTTTTCAGTGAGGCTCTTAGAGAGAGAATTTTCACGAAAGTTATTAAATGCCTCACGCATCGCATTCTTAACACGTCCCCTTATCTCCTCTAACTTATCTAAATCAGTCCGATGCATCGTCCTTTTTGATCGTGCATGTATCTTCCTTTGCTTCTTGAGTAACCTTTTAACCTCCCGTGTGTACCATGGGGTATCGTTCTCTTCCCTGATTGTCCGTTTCGGTATATGCAAGTTCATACCTTCCCCGAGTATATGTATGAATCGATGCCACCTGTCTTCAACCGTGCCTCCTGCTACTGAGAAGGTGTGGTAATTATGCCTCAAATACGCTCTAAAACACTCTTTTGAAGCCTTTTCGAATCTGTAAACGATCCTCTCTTTCTCGTTTCTGCGCGTGGTTGTTAGTTTTACTGTAGCAATTACAGCTTTGTGATCACTTATTCCTGCGGTGGTAGAAATATCCGTGAATAGTTCGGGCCTATTTGTAACAACTATATCTAAAATATTTTCGTTACCGTTGAGGCATCGCGTTGGTTCAGTTACGAGCTGTTCAAGATGGTGATCTGAGAATAGGTCTAGAATGATTTCGCAGCTGCTTTTTCCCTGCCCCCAGTAACTTGAACGTAATTAGTCCAGTCGATATCTGGCAAGTTAAAGTCACCTCCTAGCATTATTGTATGGTCCGGAAATTGCCGTGCTATATTATTTACATTATTTCTCAAGGCCTCGGCAATATTTACGCTTGCATCGGGTGGACGATAGAACGAGCCTATCACAAGTTTTGTCCTAGCTACGTTGAGCTTGATCCATATGATTTCGCAGACAGTATGGACATCTATTTCGCTACATGGGAGGTACTTACTAACAGCTATAAATACGGAAAATGTTCATGTTACTATTAAAAATTTCGCCGGAACTTATTTCCGGTTTTAACCAACTTTCTGTGCCTATTACGATATCAGCATCTGTACTACGAATAACGTTTTTCGAGTTCAGGCTGTTTATTACAAAAACTTCTGCAGTTAACTACTAGAACTTTTAATGTTCGGGATTCTTTTAAGCTACCCCTAACATTATCTTGGCTGTCCGCAACTGAATTTCCTCCTCAGGGTCATCCTCCCTCAGCCTAAAAAAACCCCCAATGCACTCCACACGGCCCCTGCCACCCGTGTAGCCGATTCACGTGTGTAGTGCACCCTGATCTATCCAAGGGATTCCTACAAGACTCAACCCCCAGGACGAAGATCAAGGAATCTGCAGCCATGACTATCACAGAAGCGCCGTAATCTCTGGTTCAGCCCCTCAACACGGCTCTGAACCAGAGGTCCACAGTCAGTCCTATCGACAATGCTGCAGATGGATAGCTCAGCCGAAATCTTGCGGCCAATGGCCACAGAGTTCACCCTTTCCGCAAGTCGCCCAAAGGACGAGAGGATAACTTCCGACCCTAGGCGGCAAGCATCATTGGTGCCGACATGAGCTACAATCCGCAGCTGGCTGCACCCAGTCCGTTCAATGGCATCCGGGATGGCGTTTTCCACATCTCGGATCAAACCCCCGGAATACACAATGAATGGATACCGGAATTCATCCCCGACCTCTTCGCCATTTCCCTAAGGGGTTCGATAAAGCGCCTATCGTTGGAGCTACCGACCACTAAAACCCCCTTCTGCAGTTGTCCAGACTTAGCGGGCTGTGGGGCTGCCAACTCACAGGCCGACTATTGCAGGACTGAATCAGATCCAGACAATGCGTCAAACCGATTGGACAGAGGTACAAGCTCGCCTTCTTGGGAATCAAGCTTGCACGACTGCCCCCGCATGCGCCGTCGACGTCCAACACCACACGCCAGCCACCACTAGGCGACGGCCGCATAGATTCCGACATCTCGGCCTGGACTGCAGGTTCAATGACTGGTATGGGAGAACCTGCGAGCCGATCAGCGTCTACAGGGTCACCAATACCGCATCTACTGCACTCACTTACGGCAGCTTCCAGCTGTGTAACTCTTGTTACCAAAGCTGCAAGCTGGGTGCGCAGGTCAGTCACCTCAGCCTGCGTCTGCACACAACAACCACAGTCCCTACACATACTACCTTACAGAAAGAAAAACTAAGTAGTACACGAGAAAAACGGACTCACTATGCGTTCTCAGTAGGAGGCCTTTTGTCAATAACCAAATATACAAAGACGAGCTACGCTGACTACGCACTTTAAATTAAATTTGCACTGGAGGTACTACTTCATGTTACCCTAGAGCATTATATTAATACTTTACACTATAAAAGACTTTACTGGAAAGAGCTATATTACAATGTAACACTGACAGTAAACTTATTAATTAATTTTCTTTAATTACTCCACAATACGTACCAATAAAGAAATAGAACTGGTATAAGTTATGTGCAAACACTTAAAATATAATATCATTTACTAAAATCATATGAGTGACCCTAGTATTTATGTGTATTACAGGCTATTTACAATGTAAGAGTTGTAACAGCACAGTGTATATTGTCATTAGAGTATATTATATTCTATAGAAAATTCAATATGCCTTATGTTTTGTTAATTAAGTAATCTGTAATATATTTATGTATATATATATATGTATATATCTGTCATAGTTGTTATAACTCAGTAATTACTCAGGCTATTTCTGCTTTTGCTGCCTAATGATTTTACGGATACATTAAGACAATTTATGCAATCATAGTTGTACTATGAAAAAAAAACCCTTTCCTGCTGAGATGCCACTAAAATAAATTAATTTCTGTATGCTTGGTCAACATATTGAGTAAAGTGATTGAAGTTTTCCTTCACAGAGGTGCAAATTGAAAATTGTTGAATAACTATGCTATTGTACTAGCATAATGGAAAGTAATATAAACTACAAATAAGGATATTAAACCTAACATAGTTATCCTAGTTTGGATATAGAGCTTATGTCATTTGAACATTAAATCTTATATATACAAGAGGATATTAGTATAGCTGAGATTAATAGACAGACGTTGACACCGTTTGACCAATCATGTATTCATTTTTTATAGAGAAGGTTTATTACCAAAAATTTCAAAAACCACTCCACCCCCTTTCTACAACCCTTAATTTCTATACAAAACCACTTTTTTACCTGATTTGGTTGGAACCTTGTACTTCAAAATAAAGAGAAAAACCCAGCCACCTCTCCCCCTTTAAATTCCCTCAGTTTTTATCAATGTTCTCACACAGCTAGAGAAGACACCATTTGACAGATCACTATGAAAGTTGGCATATATATGTGTTTTTTTCACAGAGAAGTTTATCTGACCAACAAAAACTACCCCGTTTCCCTTTTTACACCCCTTAATTCTTATGTAAACCCATATTTTTTATCTGATTTTCGATGGAACTTTGCATATATACTTTAAAACAAAGAGAAAAATACCTGTCCTTATTAGTTTTTACAAAAACCAAATCTCTCTTTCCATTTCCATCCCTTAATTATTGTCAATATTCTTTATACAAAGCTACAGTTTCAATCCAATTATGAAGTAATTTTTCACCCATGTACATCAATACAATGCCTGAAAAACACTGTCTATATCAGGTTTACAAAAGCCCAATTACTTTCCCCCTTTATCCCCAGCCCATTTTAATTTCCAGTGCTCTTTATAGAAAGCCACACGTTTTAAATCCTGCCAAATAAATCAGCTCCTTTAAGTTATACCAAAATATTCATAAATAAATGCATTATATCTACATTTTATTTTAGCTTGTACCCTAAGCTTATTCATTGCGAAAAACCATGAAAAATATGTAATTTCTACATGATGCTGGAACAAACATGTATATTCCAGGTACAGATTTTTGAATGTGATATGTATTAATGCACAGTTAGTTGATGTTTTGACTATCGAGCAGCAGCTTTAATGGGTTGGACTGAAATACAGCCTTGATCAAAATGTAAACTGACATTCTGTGTCACAGCATCCAATTCACTCCATCCTGAGAATCGTATGGGTATATCAATATTTAGTTTACTTCTGAAACTGGCTGGTGTCATATTTATATAACTTGGTATGCATAATTCACATCAGAAATATAAAGATAGTGTGTGGGTAACTCAGTCCTGATTAGACCAGGCAATGCCTGGTACTCTGCTAGTTGTAGGTGTAAGAGTGTCGCTGGTAATATATTTTACTTAAATATAGAGTTTATATAAGAAAATGATCACTTGTGTGTGGGAACGTGTTGAAGAGTGTAATAAGAGATTTAAAAATTTTGATATGGCGTAACTAGTGCATGATGTTCAGAAAATTTATTGAGTGAGCTGTGAGTATGCATTTAAATCTATATTTTTTCTACAGTTTACTCAAGCTTGCTAAAATCAACTAATTATATATATAATTACATACATGTTTTATAGATAATGGCACAGAAAAGTAAGCCAAAATGCATGAAGACTATAAAATAGTGATATACTTCATATCTGGGAGCTGTGGGCTTTAATGTAATGAATTCAAGTTCTTTTAATATTATATATAGACTATTATAATCCTGGTCTGTGATTTTCAAATAATAACTAGATTATTAACTATGGGAACAGTATTATGCTAAATTTACTAGTGTTACTTTGTTCTAGGTATCATCAAGTCATTCCTACTTATGATCTGCAGCAGCATTACATTTCTGGAATGTGTGGAGAGCCTTTTATTAATTCTGACATCCTTATAACTAATAAAAGAATCCATAAGATTGACCAGCCTTATGCTTGTGAAGTTTGTGGTAAAAGTTTTAAAGAGTTTGGTAAATTTATAAAACATAAAAGAAAGCATATATTAGAGCACCCTTATACTTGCAAAGTTTGTGGAAAATCATTTATGCACTATAGTCACTTTGTAGCCCATAGAAGGATACATACAGGTGAGCGACCTTATGTTTGTGAAGTTTGTGGAAAAACATATGCTCAATCTGGTTACCTTACTACACATAAAAGAATTCATACAGGTGAGCGGCCTTATGCTTGTGAAATTTGTGGAAAAGGTTTTTCCTGACAATAGTAATCTTATAGTACATAAACGAATTCATACAGGTGAGCGGCCTTATGCTTGTGAAGTTTGTAGGAAAGGTTTTTTTAACAATGGACACCTTAAAAGACACAAAAGAATTCATACAGGTGAGCGGCCCTATGCTTGTGAAGTTTGTCGTAAATGTTTTAATGCTAATTCTAGCCTTGAAAAACATAAAAGAATCCATACAGGTGAGCAGCCTTATGATTGTGAAGTTTGTGGGAAACGATTTTCTGACAATAGTCATCTTACAGTACATAAAAGAATCCATACAGGTGAGCGGCCTTATGCTTGTGAAGTTTGCGGAAAATGTTTTTCTGACAAGAGTCATCTGATAATACATAAAAGAATTCATTCAGGTGAGCGGCCTTATGCCTGTGAAGTTTGTGGAAAATCATTTACACGGCCTGGTCGCCTCGAAAACACATAAAATGGTACATGTTGAATAAGCGTCCTTGAAGTTGTGAAATGGTTTAAGGATTCTTCTGAGTTCAAAATATATAAAAGAGCTCATAGAGGTGAGCATCCTTATGTTTGTAGAAAATTGTTTACACAATCATATAGCTTCATTACATCTAAAACAATCTATATGAACTAGCAACCTTATGCTTGTAAATATTGTAAAGAATTGTTTATAAACTGTAGGTTACCTAACAATACATAAAAGTATTCATAGCACACTGAAGCCTTATTTTTTGTAGCTTTTGATATGTAACACACACAAGATTGTGTGTAATATAAGGTGCTTCATGTTTGAGAAGGTTGACTAGAAGTTTCTAAGTGGCCAACTAGCCGTAAAGTTGATATAGAGTATGTACTGGTGAGGAGTTTTATGCTTGTAAAATTGTGAAAATTTAACAGGTCAGCTAAATTTTAATTTGTAATAAGGCTCAATATTTATATGGCTAAATAATCAAATAGTTGTGGTCAATGCAGAAACTCCTATCAGTCTTATAAAAATTTATGAGATTCCATATGCCAGAAAAAAATGTTATGTCCCACACACATGCGCATGCATACATACATATATATACACACACACAGTATACATATATACACAGACCCATCTTTTGGCACCACACACTCCATGTGTTAAGGCCCAAGCTGTATTTATTGAGGGATGTTTTCCATCATTGGATTTGTTCAAATTCTAATCAAGACTTGCAGGTACCATGATGTCATCAGCTTGAAATAATACCTTTTAGATCAGAGTGAGTAGTTCTCCGGCAGTGTTTTTGTTTTTTTTAACGGCTTAACATCTCTTAACAGCTAGGTTTTTAGAGACGGGGAAGGATTGCGGCAATAAATGGGAAGGAATTCGGCCATGGCCTTTTGAATGAAGCATCCCGTCATTTGCCTGGAGTGATTTGGGAAACCATGGAAAACTCAAATCTGGATGCCCGGACTGGGATTTGAACTGGAGTCCTCCCGAATGTGAGGCCAGAACGCTAACCATTACACCACCAATCTCAGGTGTGGCAAAACAGATGATAAACAGGAATGGGAACAAAGCTGATCTGGATGAACACCGACACTGATGGGAAAAAGAGTCAGAACTTCCTACAGCACGTTAAACATAACTGGTGACAATACGATGTAGTAGCTGGATCCGTTTAATTTATATCTCTGGTTCTCAATGCCATATCA
This sequence comes from Vandiemenella viatica, assembly GCA_031002005.1. NCBI lineage: Eukaryota > Metazoa > Arthropoda > Insecta > Orthoptera > Morabidae > Vandiemenella > Vandiemenella viatica. The sequence continues at coordinate 9,813 of JARYHS010011080.1, read as the reverse complement.
GTGAGTAACGGATTAGAGCTCTAGGTACCCTATTGAAACCCTTTCCTAGATCTAATAATGATATGTGCCATGATTTTCCCTTTCCAAGGTGTATTTCATCAAATGTTGTGTGGCATGAATAATATCAGTCATCCCTGTGCCTTTCATGAAAACACACTGATCTGGGGCAACCTTAACTATGCTTGGAGGAAGGCTTGTATCAACAATACACTCAGAGATCTTCATTGTGTGGCAAAGTAGGCGATTTGGTTGATTGTTTTAGCAGTCTAGCACATCCCCCTTTCCTTTCAAAATAGGTATTCTAAAATTAGTGAACTAATTATATGGTAAAATCCATCTCTAAGAGCAGAAATTCCATTTTGAATTTTGTTAAGATTTTGCACGCTATCTTGTAATGTCTTGTGCCAAGGTGATGGAAAATTTGGTTAAAATATCTGTTGAAAATTATATACTTAGTAAAATAGAACTGTATTAATTTTATGGGAAATTGTGTAAAAAGAATTATATTCTGCAAACTATGATAGTTTCAATAATCTGCTGCATTTTGTGTTATGGAAATTTACATTGTTTAAATTATTGAATTTACAATTTAAGTCAGTTTAGTCAGATGATATTGTATTACATTAAGCCTTAATATAGTGTTTTTATTTTTGCTAAGTTTGAGGTAAATATCTATAAAAATTCATTTTATATTTTAATGTATGGATTTATGTCATACTTACATGTACAATAATTAAATGCTTTTTTAAATTATGTGTTATATTCTCTTTCATTATTGGTTATACTGTGTCCTAAATGAAATAACATTTGTCTTTTGACATCTACCATAATAATAATTTTGGAATATTAGTTGCTAATTTAATATAAGACACCTGACCACATTGTGATGTAATTTTAACTGAATTAATGGTTGACTGTAAAGCTAAATCATCAGACTCTAGTCACATGAGCATTCACATGCAATTGATGAGCCAGGGGTTTGTGAGTGTGTCACTCGGGAATAAAACACAGACTTCGTTGTAGTTGCGCTGGTGTGCCACAGCATATATTTACCAAGATATGTTGTGAATAACTTATCTAAACTTGCAAAATAATATAATGTATATTCATAAAAGGAAAAAGTAGGCAGATGATGAAATTACACTCAAAGAATTTAAAATTAAAAAAACATGAAGGGGAAAAATGTGAATGGTTGTGTGGGAAAATTGTTGCTGTAGTATGTGCTCCATTGCAATTAAATCAAAGAATTAAACACTACAATTTCTTTACAAAGTTAGCTCTACCAGAAATAGGTTACCGGCTATTATATCATACTGTAGCTCCCTACAAGAACTATTAACATTTCATTATATTTAATTGTTAGTACATAGTAGAATTGAAATTATATAGGTAGTTCCACTGAACATCACAGAAGAAAAGTCAGACCGTATTATGTCTGAAGTCAGGAAAAATACTCAGGTGATACATTAAATAGAAGCAGACAATGTGGACCTATAGTTCCAAAATGTTTCGGTTCTATAAGATTATAGTTTAAGGGACTGTATTACGTGCTGATAACAATTGATATTTTTGGTTTATATTTTATACATAGGTAAAAAATCGGCCCTAACAAGTTGGTGAGTTGTAGAATTGTTTTCCCCCATTTTACTGATCCTCAGATTGAAAAGAGTTGAAGAACTCTGGCCTAGCATGTTTCTTCTGGTAAATATTATATTCCTAATTTGAAAGCTTCTAGTTCCTTGTCTCGTCTATTTACTGGAAATGATTAATTGTTTATGCATTCTAGGAATATATTAAGGAACATATAAAATCAAAATTCATTAACACTGCAATATGACTGAAACACTTTTGTCTTCATGCAAGTAATTATTTCATTCTTTTTCTTATGTTTATGAGAAATAAACTGCAGCTGAAGTTTATTTATTTATATTTTTTTATTATTTTTTGTATGTGGTAGCATTCCGGATTTGCCTAGAGTGAATTGGAAAAACCACGAAAAAACCAAATCTGGGCTCAAATGGGGATTTGAACCCACGTCCTCCCAATTACGAAGCCACAGTGTTACGGCTCACCCACCACACTTGGTGCTAAATGTCTCATATTTATGTTATGACCAGGTATCAAAATATTTAGTAAAAACATCAATATTGTTTCTTCCTTGTTTTCTGTATTGAATTTATTTAGATGCAAATTTTACTGAATTTGTCTTTCACTGACTTATGATACCAAAACTCTGAAGTATTTCACTTAGTCTCAGAAAGTCTAAGTCTTGTACGCTGATACAGTTTCACGTTCATATAACAGTAATCATTCGTGAATTCCCTTATATTATCTACCTATTTACCCCAACATGAATTGGATTTAACACTACTATGGTAATATACCTCAAATTTTCTTTACACATAGAGTATAAGTGTAGATGTGTTACATTTTATTTCATACTACTTCTTACTTTAGAAGGTAGTGATTCTTAATTACTTCAACAATCCATCGTCTTCACGGGATACTGTATGTTTTTATCCCGAAATTTTAAGAAAAGTCCAGTTTTGCGATTTTCCATTTCACTAACCAATGGCGACCACTTACTAAAACGTTTTGGCACAAATTTGTAAGTTAATTGTTTTGTTCTATATATCTCAACTATCTACTATACATAGGGATAATTTCAACCAACACATTTAATTTTACATTGTTTTTGTGCTCAGTTTTGAAGGAACTTGGAACTTACTGATGGTGGCCGTCAAATCTATATTAATCGGTGCTGCTGGACATGGCACACACTCATTGTTTGCAAGTAGTGTGCACATATGTCATTTGGCGATTATTGTAATAAGGTATTTTGGTGACCTCAAACAGTATTTATAAGACTCAATGACCATCCTGTATTCTTGGATACAGTGGTTATATAAATTGTGCGCAGTTGTTTTTTTCTGTTTCATGAATCACTTTTTCCTTCATTTCAACTAGTAATAAATTCAAGTTTTTTTTTGCCATCCCAACAAGAAGCTATTTCTGAAGATACAGTTGAATGATTGGCTTTAAAGAGTTGTTAATAATATCAAGTATGCAAGGCATTTTGTAATTGCTAATGAATCGTGTAGAGAATTTAATGATATTTGGAAGTATGCCCGGTGATACTATCAACAGAATTTTATAAAATACATGTGCCAAATATTGATTTAAGTTACTTTAAAGACATTCATGTTTGATGAGAACACAGGCAAGCGGAATGAACGAAAACAGTCACTCAGACATGGAGGAGCTTACATGAGTGAAGCGTTAATTCATTACAATAATCTTAGAATAAAACATTGCTATGATTAAAGTTGATATTCCCTTATCCCTATCTCCCATACACTATTAACAAAACATATATACTGAATGAAAGGAAACATCCAGCAATATTTATTAAACTCCGAGGTCAAAATTTTACCAGCCTGCTTTAATCTCTCTACAACGATCAATGTAATTACACAGTTGTAACAGGCAGATTGGTTTATCAAGCATGCAACTGTCAGCAATCAGTTTTCTCCATATTTCTTGGTGCGTCTTGTCCACACATTGGAACAATCAACTGCTCGCCAGATAGTTTAGTCTTGCATGTCTGCTGTTTCTGTCCACGCGATATTGTGTATAATCCTCTGTGCTAACCAGGTCCTATCACATGGTCTCATTATATGTTTCCCAATATTTTTTTTTTTTTTTTTATTCAGCTGTTTATTTTAATGGGATAGTAAATATATCAGTACCATAATACCTTTCCATACCTACACTTCCTGTTTATTTTGCTATCATCTTACGTTATTTTGAACATTTATGGATTTGAAAACATCTATATATGTGGAAAGAGAAAAGCTGTGTTTATTTTTTTAATTATGCTTTTACACCTCACTGATGTTGAGGTTTTTACTGGTGTTATTAGCTGTGTTAATATAGCAGAAATCTTTTAGGATTATGGAAAAGCAAATTTCAATACATCACATGTAACACACAAAGTCAAGCTGTATATGTTATTTTCTAGGGATGATTTCAGAAGAAAACTATATTTTTTAAGCAACTTCATTTCAAATTTCAACCATCATTGACGGCGATATATCTGAGCTTCAGAAATAGCTCATAATGCGTTAGTGCTTTATTTGTGACAAATGCAATACAGGAGGGTAAGTAGAGCATTTGAGACACAGTCATTATGATTCTAAAATCACTCACTTCCCATCTGTAGTGTTCATCTGTTGGTGACACATCTCTAAATCTTGTCTACATTGAAATAAGAAAATATGGGCTTGTCGTGATATCTGATCACATTGTTTCAATCACGTCTTACCGATATTCATTCATCACCTCGTGAGAGGTAGCTCACAAGCTATTGAGGCATGTTTGATGCATGTGTTAATACATAAAAAATTGTAATTTTCTTTGGACTCAAGTAAAATGAAACAAACGGCCCGAGAAAACGTTAAGTGGTATGTTTACATAGACATCATGGGTAACAGAAATTATTTATTGAAAGATATTCTAGATTCAGGATTAACATGTTGTTATTTATTATATTAGCTACAAGCTTACTGTGGATGTAGGTAAATATGATTCTCTTGATAGACAAATGCCCATATACTATTCCATTGTTTCTAAATTAACTGAGCATATTTAGAACCAAAATTTTTGTATGAATACCAAAGCAGTGAAATTTATTTATTTTTATTTATTTATCAATCTTGTTCCATGGATCCCTGCTGAGGAAATACCTCTGGGATGTGAAACATGTCATTGTTGATACATATACACATAATATGAGTCATATCATAGTAAATATATATATATACATATTTTACAAATACAAGAAATAATAAACATACATTTTTGCAACTGAGTTTTGCAAACGTCATAATGAGTACAATTAATTATTTTCTTCAAATTCTTGAATGGAGTAGAAGGAGTTGCCAATAAGATAATCTCTAAGTTTTTTTTGAATACATCTTTATTATCTGAAAGCTGTTTTATACGATTAGGTAGTTTATTAAACAGATGTATCCCAGAATAATTAACTCCTCTTTGTACTAATGACAGAGATGTTTGTGTTTTATGCAAGTTATTTCTGTTTCTTGTATTGAAACTGTGTACCTGTGAATTAGGTGTAAACAGGTTAAAATTTTCTATGACAATGCTCATGAGAGAATATATATACTGAGAATACATTGTAAGAATATTGAGTTTCTTAGAGAGTTTTCTGCAAGAAGTTCTTGGTTTTACCCTACACAGAAACCTAATAGCTCTTTTCTGTGCTATGAAAACTTTTTTACTTTGTGAAGAGTTTCCCCAAAAAATTATGCCATATGACATTACTGAATGAAAAGATGAGTAGTACACCTGTTTCATTAATTCTAGATCTGCTGTTAGAGAAAGTGTTCGTATTGCAAAGGTGGCACTACTTAACTTTGCCAGTAGTGTAGTGATATGATCATGCCAACAGAGTTTCTGATCTATTTTAATACCAAGAAATTTTATACTCTCTGTTTCTAAGATTGTGTTGTTTTTATAGTTTATACATATATCTGGCTGTGCATAGTTTTTTGTTTTAAACCTAATATAATGTGTTTTTTCAAAATTTAATTTTAAAGAATTTGCCTTAAACCAATTTGCTACTACTCTAAGTACTTCATTTACATTAAATTCTATAGTACTGTTTGGTGTTTTACGCACAGTCAGGTTAGTGTCATCTGCAAATAAAACACTCTTAACTTTGTCGGATAAATTTCCAGGAAGGTCATTGATGTATAACACAAAGAGGAGGGGACCTAAGACAGAGCCTTGTGGAATTCCATGTTTTATTTTCTCCCAGTCTGATGAAGCATCTTTACTTATTTTAGAATCAAAAATTGAAACTTTTTGCATTCGGCTTTCAATGTATGATTTAAACCATTTACCTGCGGTCCCATAAATACCATAGTATTCCATTTTTTTCAAAAGTAATTCATGATTTACACAGTCAAATGCTTTTGCAAGATCACAAAATATTCCTACAGGATTCATTTTATTATTCAGTTCCTCAAATGTGTTATTTAAAAATGAATATATAGCCATTTCTATGGATGATCCTTTTTTGAACCCAAATTGTGAATTAGTTAGGATATTATAGTGTGTAACATGTTTTATTACTCTTCTATACATGACTTTTTCAAAAACCTTTGAGAATGTTGAAAGTAATGAAATGGGACAATAGTTGTCTACACATGTTACTTCTCCTTTTTAAATAATGGTTTTACAACAGCATATTTTAGTCTATCGGGAAAAAACACCTTGTATTAAGGATTCATTACAAATGTGAGCAAGTACATGACTGATACAGTCTGAACATCTTTTCAGTAATTTACTTGAAATATTGTCATAGCTGGAAGAATTTTTAGGTTTTAATTGTTTAATGAGTTTATTTATTTCTGAGACTGTTACTGGTGGCAATTTCATCTCCACAAAGCTATTTGGGAAAGCAGTCTCAAGAAGCCTTAGAGCACTATGTGGGGATTGCTTTTCTATGCCAAATTTATCTACTACTGACGTAAAATGTTTGTTAAATATTTCACAAACTTCCCCTACTTCGCTATACACATATCCATTTTGTTCTATTTTTATGTCTTTAGAGTGATTTACAGTTTTTCCTGTTTCAGTCTTTATTATATTCCATATTGTTCTCATTTTATTGTCTGAATTTTCTATTTTCGCCGATATGTACCTGTTCTTGGCCTTCCTTATTACATTTCTTAGTATTTTAGAATAAAGTTTATAGTGAACTTTCAGCGCATAGCTATCCGATTCTCTCATTTTTAAATAAAGGTCCCTCTTTGTTTTACTAGAGATTCTAATACCCTTTGTTATCCATCCCATGCCCAGTTCATTGTTTGGAGTGTTGAGAATTTTCCTTTTTTTGAAACTACCTTCAAAAAGTGTTAGAAATATATTCAGAAAGGAATCAAATTTCGCATTAACACCCTGCGCATTATATACTTCTAACCAGTTTTCATTGTTTAAGGTATCTATGAAGTGTTTTATATTATTTTCACTAATATTTCTTCTATAAACCCAGCTTTTCTTTATCTGTTTAACAGTGTTCCTGGACTCGATACATAATAGCTGGGCATCATGATCTGAGATACCATTTATTACTGGATGTATGCTGTAATTACTGCACTGAGAAATATCCATAAAAAAATTATCAATTGCAGTCCTGCTATTATTTTGTATTCTCGTAGGAAAATTTACAAGTGCTGTTAAGTTAAAAGACAACATCAAGGCTTCCATATCTAATCTATCATTGCTGTGATTCAGAAAGTCAACATTGAAATCTCCACATAATACTATTTGTTGCTATTTGTAAAACTTAGTAGCAAAGACTCTAAATGAGATAAAAAACAGTCTGAAATTACCTGAGGGGGCCCTGTAAATTGCTATCACTATCAGCTCTTCCTTATCATATTCTAGTTTAGTAACACAACATTCAAAGTGTTGTTCTATACAATACTTACTTACAACTACACTACTGCATTCAATATTATTTTTAACAAAAATGGCAAATTCCCCCTTTCTCCTTTTTACATCTGCAGAAATGAGAGCTTAATTTATAATTTGGGATGGACAGCTGAGATATTCCTGTATCAGACAAATGATGCTCAGATATACACAAAACGTCTACATTAAAATTTCTGGAATTTTGAATCTCTTCTAGGCTTAAGGTAATGTCATCAGTTTTACTAAATATTCCTCTTATATTTTGGTGGAAAATACTGGTCTGAACACTTTGACGCAATGACTTTGAATTGTTTATTTTATTATTACATACTGGTATATCAGTTGGAATTTTTAATTTCAACAAATTATGATCATCAGAGACATTAATTTCCTTTAGACATCTTAATAAATCCATTTTATTTACCCTAAAAAAGGCCGCGACTTAACACCATTTATCACAGGAATACCTCTTTCACACACCTGGCATCCTCTGACCTCATCAGCAAATAAGAAGCGAAAGCTTCCTCTTACCTCTGACATTCAGATGGAGTCCATGGCGAGTATAACTGTCCCTACCAATACAGGCCACATCAATCAAACCAATGTGTGAATTAGCCGGCTGCAGAGAACCCTTTCCAAGGATGCATTTGTACGCCTGATGTTATGCCACATCCAGGGTTTATCATAACGCTCAAGCAAACCAACAAATCTCACACTTTCTGACATGTGTTCCTGGAAATGTGGGCAATGTCTCCCTCAATTGAATAATTGAGGTCTTTATCAAGGTTATTTCCTGGTCCCCCAACAATTACAACACAATCCTCATCTGAAAAATCTTTAACTAGGTCTTTCACATTTGCTACCACACTTCCAAGATCTGCATTTGGTACTCTACTTGAATAGAAATTAAGATACTGACAAATGAAACAAGTTTTATTGTTTTGTTTTAAGTTTTATAGGTCCCAGAATAAACAAATATATATTTCAAATATCTGAAACCATACAGACTTGACAAAGTTTTCTGTTGAAACCAGTTTGGTGTGTAGTTTTATTTTCATCATCTCTTTTCAATAGCTTCAATTTTATTCAAAATTCTGACATGCTGCATTTGCTAACAGTACATTTATGTTCGCAGTTGAAGGCAGCTCTGATGTCATTTTAATAGAATTTTCAGTTAATTTCAAGTATCTTTTTTAATAACTTTGTACTATTATTTTTGAAAAATAACTAACAATAGTGCAAAAAATTAAGAAAACCTAGGTGAGCATTGTGTAAGCTTACTGGCTAATTATGGATTTTGATTATTAGAAAAGTCACTTACTCGACACACACATATTCATTGATCAAATAAAAGGTTCTTTATGCCGCGGCCGCCAGGTTTAGGTATTACCGTTCGTCGGGTTACTAAATGATAAGCTCACATACTTTAGAATGGACAGATATACCAAACTATTGAGTTTATAAACTTATACTTTCACACCGACGGAAAATACCACCACCAAATCAATATTTGAATAAGGAATCAGACTCCTTTTACGAGAATTGCAGACTCGTGGGACAAGAGGAATTAAATTGCACAAACTCCCACACCTCTCCACAGTACTCATAACACGTCCACAGTCACTTGACATCGCTGCACTCCATGCAAAACCGTTAATATAACACATTACTAGTTTCCACGTTACACTATGCCAAATCTTCTCGTCTTTTCACAATTTCTATAATTACGACCGAAAAGTTCCCGCGTCGACAACTAAACTTGACGGCGGTCAACGATACAAACCAAAGATAGACCACACTGACTTACTACGCCGGCCACAGATACTCTTGCATGGCTCTTACATATGTTATGTTACACTTGTTTGGGTGTGAAACAGAATATAATTTGTTTCTTGTGCCACAAAAAAGAAGAAAGTTTTCCAAATTACACTACTTTTGTATTTAAACAATAACTTAAAGAAATTTCACCAATTAGCCTCTGTCTGTGAATACAAAAGAATATTTTTTCGCTTGCTCAAAACATATTTATCTCGGACACAGCAATGATTCAGAAGTCGCCAGAAATATTAATTATTTAATTAATATAACTTATTTTTATGATAGTAATCAGTTTTTTCCATAAACATCATAAATATAGGCCTATGATTAAACCTAGTTAATAATATTTTATCACATAAGCAAATAATGTTATCATGGATTTTCTGATGCTTCATATATGAATTAGTTGTTTCCTCCAACCCTAAATAAACATCACAATGATTTCTCACCATGCTTTATCAGTTGCAGGGTCTATCACTGCCGATAAGAATATTG
>JARYHS010011079.1:0-32999 GCA_031002005.1 Vandiemenella viatica | reverse complement strand
ATATTTACTGATCGAGCATTTAACGGATCAATTCACACTGCTAATTACAGCAAGTAGGTTACAGTAGATTCGATATCCACTCCTACCATTAGATTTCTTTTCCCATGATTTCCCAAAATCACCGCACGCGTTTGTTAGAATTGTTATTTTCAAGGTCTTTGCTGATTCCACTCCCAAGAGCCAATTAAATATCGTATTTTGTATCCAAATTGAAGATGGGTTCACGTCAAAAACACACAAGCCGTTTTAGGAATATGGATAAACATCCACGTTATGAGCGATGTCTGAAAAGTCGTTGACTATTATCACAGGTTACACCGGGCAGAAATGGTCAATAGTTTTTCAAAGTTATGACACATCTATACATAAAAGAGCCAAAAGTCATGAGCTAATATCGGTGGTACCCCCTTTTAGGCCGATCGTCCAATGTCACCGAATTCGTCCGACCGACTGTTCGGCCGAATATGACCGACTAGTCCTAGGACAGGTAAAGGCATTGTTACGTGTCCATTGGACCCGACCTTCTCGGCCGAATAGAGCCGAGAGTCGGACCGATCCGATTTAAAAGGGTCACTATAAATATTTTAATAAAAATATTTACTGAAAGGATAACTAATAAGACGAAAATTTTGTTTCGCCGTAATGTATCAAATTTTTTTTTTTCCCGGAACGTCAGTATCTTCTCTAGTAAGTGCACTTATTTCCAAGCATCCTCTTTTTTATCGCATTATTCACAATAGGGACGTCTTTCACTCTCTTTCATAAAAGAGGGCACCTTTTCGCTGCCCAATTCATGATTAAAAATAAAACAAAACGAAACAATTACGAAAATCTCCTTAAATAGTGGTTTTATTTAATTCCAACGAACAGTGTGTTTAAACGATGACTGAATGACAACGTGGCAGTGTGAACGAGGGACGCAGACGCACGACTGCAAATATCCGTCCCCACAGCATGCGGCGAGTCCCAGAATTCTATTTGAAGTACCGACTCGGGACGGAAGGCGTTCGTACCGCCTCGGTCGTTCGGCGTAAGGTCCCAGGTAGTTTGCCGCGCCTCGGCTACGCGTACACAGTGTTATGCTCGTCTGCCTCGGAGCCGTATGTGCGTTGCCTCGTTCTGGTGTGTACACGCCTTAAGCCGGGTACTCACTAGCGAACTGTAACTGTAACCAACAGATACAGTAACCACGTTCTAGTGTGGACGCGGGAAACGAACTTCGCTCGCGACGAACACCGAGCCACCTCACTAAGCGTACTCACTAGCGAGCTGTAACTGTAACCAAACGGATACTGTTACAGGGTTCTAGTGTGTACGCTCACTGTAACCGTAACGACAAGCCGACTCTATCCGCAGTGTTCGTTTGGAGCTCCGCGATGTCGGACGAAGTGTCTCTCGCTTGTGCAGCATACTTAGTTGTATATGCTTTACTGGATGATTATAAACGACCTGGAAGATGGCGTATTCATGGAATTAATTGAGAAAGAAGTGATCTAATTATTCTTTTAAGAAATCAACAAATGAGTGGTCTTTACAAAAATTTCACGAGAATCCCTTCAACTGATTTTGAATATCTAATGAACATAATTGGACCCAAGATAGAACGAAGAAACACTTCGTTCCGAGAAGCAGTGTCGGTTCAAGACTGATTAGCTGTGACGCAGAAATACTTAGCTACTAGTGATTCTTTTCAAGTTTACAATATCTTTCTCGCATTTCCAAACAAGCCATAAGCTGAATTGTCCCTGAAGTGTGCCAAGTGCCGATAGGAGCTCTGGAAGAATAAATGAAGGTAATCCTTTATTCAATAATAAAAAAATAATAATGTAATTTATTTTTAAAAAATCATACGTAATTTTCTAAACTCATATCTGATGAATATTCGCTATTGTTGCTGTACGGGGAGTATGGTGGGTTGTGTAGAGGAGTTTGTTGCTTTTGATTTGGTGAAGAAGTGGAAGGGCAAGCTACATCTGGATTTATAGTGGAGGAAGAAGCTGAAGGGTGTGGAGCTTGTGTAGTGGAGTAATAACCATAATTTTGTATGGAGTTATAATGTCCTTGATGAGCACGTATAATTATTTGAAATATTTCATGTTGAATTGCATTTTTTATTTCCTTAAATTTTTCTTGTATAAAATCAAAGAAAGACCGTAGTTCCGTACCCTTTTTCGGTTTATCTGCCACATTTTTCAGTATTCCGAAAGCCTCTTTCAGGATTTGTAATTTCGGATCTGGTTTTAGCTTTTTATTGAATGGTTCACGTTGAGCATGTCACTGTGTTTTTGTGTTACCATTGAGGTCGTCCACCTACAAATAAATTTTTTTGTTTATTAATTATCAATAATAATAATTGGAATAATTTTATTTTTTAAAGGTTTATTTAGCCTTGCAAAATTAAGGCTTCCAATCCTTGGGTTTCCAAAGGACACTGCTTTCGTGATAGGCTTCTATCAGCTGAAGACATTTATCTTTTGTCCATTCACTCATGACGCTTGAGGATACTGGTAGGTTCGCAGCGTGCAACAACCTTCACTCTGGACGTCCACGAGCGCACAGCGAGCGCCCTTTGATTCGCAGCAAAAACCGACAGTCGTCGGCTCGCTGGGAATGCAATGCGTTCCGCTCGCGGTAGGCTCGCGAGCCACGTACTCACTATAGTTCACGGTAACAGTAACGTGCAACGGTTACAGTTACAGAATGTGGACGTGTTTCTTGTCGGCTCGCTGCGAATGCAACGCGTTCCGCCCCCGGCAGGCTCGCGAGCCACGTACTCACTATAGTTCACGGTAACAGTAACGTGCAACGGTTACAGTTACAGCTCGCTAGTGAGTACGCGGCTTTAGTGACAACTACCATTCCACTTTCAACCCTTGTTGATTCGTGCCGTGCGGCCATAAGACTTCATACTGTCTTTCAAATGACTCACGAGAGTACAAATGAAAGCCACGTCACTGCACGGCACATTTATACGTTTCTTCCGCGGTGCAACCGTCATATGAATATTTGCATCTTGCATCCCTTGACTCCCGCTACTTCAATGTATTCGTCTGAACAGAGAAATGAGTGTCAATTTCTTTTTCCAAAATTCCCCTTTCGTAAATTATCTGCATTCGCATGCACAAGAAATGCCAAACGCTCTTAATTATATCGTAATCAGTACCTCTTGAAGGAGGGTCCTGTTGGTATTGACACGCGAGCGCACGTGTATCGTATTAGTGGGCTGTGCCACCTGCCGAACCTCTGTCGTAACTCTCGTCATTAACGAAGACTCCACGCGCCACATGTCTAACAAGGTGAGCTCTTCACGAACGCACTGCAACTGAAACAGAGCGCTGCAGTCAAAATGTTTTATGACTGCAATTCACAGCAAGAGCACCACAGTCATTTTCAAATATTAATATTATTATTAATCTAATTGCGATTGAGCCAACACTCCGGTAGCAATTCCCCTAGTCATCTAATTACCTTTAAAAAATTTCTTCTTGTAACGAGCCGCGCTGTCGCCACGTTACAAGGTTCATTTTTATTATATATGTAATAATATAAGAGTAATTTACATAAATCTTGGGCGACCACGTGAATAGATTTTTGTGGTAATTTTATAAAGTATGCAAGATTCCAAGTGAGGACTGTAATGAAATGGTGAACTTATACAGTGTATCGTAGCAAAGCGAATATTAAAGAGTTATTGAGCTATGTAGGCTTGAAGCTAATCTTGGTGTTTCCGAGCCATGGCGACAGGACGTCGCAGATTTGGGATTTGCCAGACCACACACACTGCTCCCTGGGGATGGGTCACTCACCGAGCGGGGAAAGCCTGCCGTCCGAAACCCGAATGTTCTCTCGCCCGGCGAACTTAGCCGAATATGTCCGACCTCTGTTGGATTCTTTGGCCAAATCACATATCGAGGATATCACGTGACATTAGGTGCCGACCTGAAGGTCCAATCAAAATGAGCGTATAACTCAAAATCCTGGGAATTTTTGTTGTATGTGAGCTTCGAGACTACAAATGGGCGGAGCAAGAAGTTTCCTCGTGGACCGAAGAGCGAGGAGCTGGACATTCGACATTCTAACTTCGATCGCACCAGTCTGAGGTTGACTTGGAAAGTTGACTTCTTTCGCTAACCGCAGCTTGCCTTGCTGGAGCAAGGTTATCACCGCAACACAGCCGGTAATGCGATGATGCGCATTGCCAGACCAGAGATGCCTATAGCCGACTTGTGAGATAATCTCACATATCGTGGGTCCGCTGCACTCATCACAGACATCAGACGCAGAACTACAATGGTAATTGATTACGACCAAGCCATGTGATTGTGCATTCCGTGAAACAGAACCCGTAAGCGACTTTGAGAGGATAGGTCCATGTTCTCACTTTGTAATTGTAAAAACCCCTGAGCTAGCGGCATAATTTGCCAGAACTAGTTATTTTCGAATGATATATTGTTCATTCTGGCGCCCATGATTTTCTTGTTTAACTGTAAAGTCACAGTATTATGATACCTTTGTCTGAGGTCATCATAACTTGTATTTTTATTGTTCCAACTGTCATTATTTCTTGCATTTTGATTCTGAGATATATTTAAAAGTAAATATACAATTGTTTGCTTGCTCCTGACGGCTAATTGTACCTCTGAGCGTTGCTTTTATGATTTTGCCATTTTGTGTTAATGTTAACGGTAAATTCGCTCAGACTTGTAATCGCCAGTGATAAGAAAATAAATGTCATATTGTGACAATTTTTCCTAAATTCCAACTAACGTCGAGATTCTTGCAAAAGTAATAAATTCCCACTCCTTCATAAATAAATTAAGATTAAAAAAAATCCACAATTATTAATCATAAAGGTATGAAAGATAATTGTAATGTGGTTTGCCCGCCAAGGCACCCACCACATAATGTCGCCCAACGCTGGTGCCAGATGAGACATTACTTCTTAATGTCTGCGAACTTGGTGGCACTAATTCAAATTAATACAATTTGGAGCCCAAATTCAGAAAGTTTCATGGAATGTTGCACATGGCTTTTGGCAGTTTTATCATTCTTGTAGTCAATAGATATTCATACAAGATTTTATTTTGATGTTTCACTTATATTTTAATGCATAAAGTTCATTTTGTTTCAATGCATAAAATTTATTTTGTTTCAACGTTTTAAAAGGAAGTTCATTTGTGTATTTCAATTGAGATGCAATACACTTTGTATTGTAACAATTTTGTGATCAGTTTAAAAATTTTAAATGAGTAACGTCAGTGTTGATTTCTTAATGCATGGTAGCTTGTAAGAAAATTAAAGACACGCATGTCTTGCCCATGTGTTTGAAAGTAAGTCTGCTTTCATGGTGTTGTGTTGCATGATTCATCGTTGCTTTCTCTTGCTGTATTTTGGAGGGGTATATGTATTTGTGTGTATTGAAATTCGCGGTATTTTTGTTGCTAGTGAATTTAGATTTCGTCATTGCACAATTGCGGTGTAAATTCATTGTTTGTGTGTTCATATGAAGCTACGATCTCTTACGATAAAAGATTTCGATATGGAAGATCAGTCTGATAGGCAAAAATCTCCCGAAATCGTGAACGATCAGGTTCAGTTAACGGAACAAAGCGAAATATTGGCTGCAGGCGAGGGGCACGCAATTTCTGAAGTTCCGACCCACTCATATAGTTCGCAGTCTACTTTGTCGCCACAGGAAGATATGGAAAATTTTCCTTCACCTGTCGGTGAGATGATACAGAACACGCCCGCACATTCAGAACAGACCCAACAAAGAACACAAATTCCTGTAGAATCTCCACTCCTATCACAGCAGATATTGATGTTGATGGCTGCAATAGAGCAATCGAGCCAGAAAAGTAGCCAACAATTTAATACTGCAATTAATTCACTAAAAGAGGAAAGTAAGAGCGCGAATCAACAACTAAAGCAGGATTTAATTCACAAAAACAACAATCAAGCCAGCAATTTCTGGAAATAAACAAGCGTTTTGATTCACAAAAGGAGGAAAATAAGAGAAATTCGGATTTGCTTAAGCAGAGTTTTGATGCACGATTTGATTCGCAAGCTGCGATATTAACAAATTTGGACGGGGAAATATCCACCTTCCGTTCTGAGGTCACAAAGGAAATATCTGAATTCAAGTCTGATGTAACCAAAATTGTTTCTAAGCTGGAAAGGGACACAGAAGAAGTAAAAACTACCTGTGCTTCTTTGCAAACGGGTAATAAACAGTTGACTAAAAGACTTGACGCCACCGACCTGTCCATTGAACAGATGCGAAACGAGAACGGCCAAAACCTAGGACAAATTTCGGAATTTGTTCACAAGGTCAAAGACCTTACTGAACAAAACATCCGAAAACTTGACTCGGAGGTGACTGCCATAGCAAATTCGGTCGAACTCGTTAAGACGGCACAAAACGAGTTAAAATTGTCACAGGACGAACTATCGGAAGCCACTAGTTCTAAGCTCTTACGGCTAGAAACTAGAATGAAAGAACTAAGTAGTTCTAATGCCGGCAATGTTCAAATTCAGGGTAGTGGCATGTATTACGCAGCTGCCCATATTGAATTAAAGCTCCCATATTTCGGATCCCGTAAAGACATTAATCCGAAAGCATACCTCGCTGAAATGGAGAGGTACTTTCATATAAAAGGGGTGCCCGAAGCGATGAAGCTTATCCTGGTTGAGCAGTCATTATCAGAAGCCGACCGTCTTTGGTTTCAAATCACTTGCGAACCGGAAATGTCATACGACGAGTTTCGGAAAGTGTTTCTTGAAACATTCTGGTCTAGCAAGATCCAAAACCAAGCGAGAATAAAATTGTATCAGGGCAGATATGTCCCGAAGCAAAATTCATCTATGGAGAGATATGTGAATAAATTGCTAGTCCTCACTAGGCAGTTCGATGTTCGGATGTCGGACGGGGAGTTTGTGGAAATGGCCACGGCACATTTCGGTTCACAAGTCCAATCCCTAATAAATCCAGTTCTTATACGTACTGTGCCAGAGTTGCTGGACACTTTAAGGAATTTAGATCGAATAGGACAGCAAGCATGCAACTTTGAGCGACGGGAAGCCGACAGTGATAGCTTGGAACCGCAAGTAGAGACGAGGCCACACGATAATCAGGGAAAGGGACGTTCGCATAAAAATTCCCAAAGAGGAAATTTTTATAACAAGCGACAGCCCGATGCCGATGGTGAACCACGTCGTAATAACGGCGATACAAATGGAAAGCCGGGAAATTCATTTTGGAAGAACGGGAATGACCGCGGAAGTGGCAAGAATTTTGGCAAGGAACGGGCTACAATTAATGCAGTTGCCGTAGAATACGAGGATTCCAAAGTCCAAGGCCAGCAAAAGGAAGAAAAGAATATGTGCGATAGGACGGCCGCACCCGGAAACGATGCGCCGCAATGAGGCCTTCCGGGGGACACTAGAATGGGGGAATGCATCAATATAAACAACTTGGCCTACTGGCGTGGTGAGGGGCCGGAAAATAGCGAAGACGACGCTAATATGGATTCCCAAGGCGAAATAAGCAGATGCACCAAGTGTCCCCAAATATCGATCATAGCATACGGAATAAAGGCTAACGTGTTAGTCGACTCCGGATCTTCTGTCTCCGCAATCTCACAAAAATTTATGTTACAATTGAAGAGCAAAAATCCGCGGTTGAAGGTAATCCCGACCACTCAAGTTACGGTGGTGCCTGCCCTCGGGAAAAGAGAAAAGATCGTCAGCTCGCAGGTGTTCATCCCGATGAAATCGCCAACAGCGAATTATCGCTTTCAATGCTGGTTATCCCCGGATTGACCCAAGACGTGATTATTGGTTGCGACCAACTTGAAAAACGTCGGGTAATTCTGGATTGGGGGGAAGGAACCATCAAGCATTTGGTGCCAGAGGTATTGCACTGGAAAAGCGAGGCTCACTCGCAAAATCTGGAAATAAAGATGTCCGATAGAGTGCAAGATCCCGCGGAACAAAATAGCGAGCGTATTCACGGGGAAGGAGCAGCCATAAGCGCTTTAGCTGACGAACGAAGCCTCATTCTTGAGAATTTGACCGCTAAGGTCCAAGAAAAAATTAATTTGGCAGTAGCACAAAAGCGTGAGCTGTGTAAAGTCTTGGAAGAGAACTTGCAGGCGTTTTCGTACCGTCCCGGGGAGATACGCAATTATGTGCACAAGTTCCGGGTCAAGGACAATACGCCGCTGAAGGGACGCACCTATAGTATCCCACACAAGTTGCGGCAGGCAGCCCAGGTAGCTGTTGCGGAAATGGAGCGGAATGGGATCATTACCCCGCGTCCTTCCATGCACCTCAACCCGGTCACTTTTGTTGTTAAGAAGGACGGGTCGGTTCGACCTTGTCTCGACGCCCGACTACTTAACCAAAGAATAGAGGCGGACGGGGAGAGAACGGAACGGATTCAGGACCTCATGACGCGGTTCCACGGGAAGCCCTGGCTGACCACTCTAGACGTGACGTCGGGTTTCAATCAGGTGGTACTAGATGAAGAGTGCCAGCCATATACTGCGTTTGTCTTCCAAGGAAGGCAGATGTGTTTTAAAAGGTTGCCATTCGGGATAAAGGACGCCGCTTCCGCTTTTATTAGGGCCATGAATTACGTGTTACCGCCCGAGGTTAAAGAGTTCTGCTCCGTGTATGTCGATGACCTTCTCATCGCGTCCGAAACGTTTCAACAACACTTGACGCATTTGGATACGTTACTGAAAGTAGTAGCAAAGAGCGGGCTCACTCTACGGCCGGACAAGGCCACTTTATGCGCTCACGAAGTCGAATATTTGGGATTCAGAATTACTCCCGAAGGGATTTCGCCTTCCCCGAACAAGATACGGGAAATCGAAGAAATGGCGCCGCCTACCAAATTAAAGGAGCTCAGGAGTTTCTTAGGAGTGTGCGCGTATTACAAAGGGAATGTGCCAAACTTTGCGCAAATCCTGCATCCCCTATATAGCCTCTTAAAAGGGGGACGGAAATGGGAATGGCGGGAGCCGCAACAGGCCGCATTCCTGAGGATTAAGCAAATCTTTGCGGAACAAATTTGTCTGGCCCATGTGGATTTTCAACAACCATTTTATTTGTACACCGACGCCAGTTATCTTGGAATTGGCGCCTGTCTTCACCAGAAAGGGGAGGATGGTAACATGAAAATTGTTGCAACGGCAAGTCGAACACTAAGGCCGGCAGAGGGACGCTATTTATCTGCGAACTTGAGATGCTTGGAATATTTTATGCAGTACAAAAATTCAAACAGTATCTATGGGGTAGTGAAACCTACTTAAGAACTGACCATCAAGCTCTCACTTTTCTCAGAAGCGCCACGTTTACGAACAACCGGATTGCGCGCTGGGCGATGTTCCTACAGCAATTTAATATACACATCGAGTATTGTAAAGGGTCGGAAAACGTGATGGCGGATTATTTAAGTCGCAACGCTAGAGACCACCCTTCCGAGGAACAAAGACGCCTCCGGGCAAACGAGGTGCTAATCTCTGCCATAACCCTTGCCGATGGCACGACCTCGGCGGAATTAAAGGAAAAACTTATATCGGCTCAAGAGCGGCAGGCCGACATAAAACGGGTTCGTGCGTACTTGCGACGAGGAGAATACGCGGACGATGTACACATCCGCAACATAGCAATGCTGTGTACAATGGAAGGAAATGTTTGCTTCCGAAGGGAGGACGCTAACAGCCGTTGGAAGATATGGCTTCCAGAGTCGCTGAATTCCTCGATCGCGAGTACATACCACATTCAGTGCGGACACCCGGGGACAGAGCGGTTGTACCACACGATCCGCACGGAATATTTCGCCAAGGCACTCCGGAAGAGCGTCGCGAAATGTACGCGCACGTGTGAAATTTGCCAGAAGGCAAAACACCCTAACATGAGGGACGGCAGGACCATACGCGCCAATGGTACCGAAGGGGCCAAACGAATTAACTTGTGTCGACCACTTCGGCCCGATCCCGGCCGGAAGATATGGATTCCGACATGTGTTCCTCGTGCTAGATGCGTTTACAAATATGTTAAATTGTATCCAGTTGCAAAGCTCAGCACGAGAGGATCGCTGAAAATAATGTTCGAGCGATACATACCCCATTGCGGACCAATGAAAGCCGTGTTGTCGGATCATGGTAGCGTCTTTTACAGCCCCAAATGGAGGGAGGCTTTTGAAGACAGGGGAATAAAAGTAGTTTATTCTTCTATACGATGTCCTCAGGGTAACAACAGCGAGAGATTTATGCGTCAACTGAGTGTATATATGCGAACACTAATTGGGGACAATCACGCTTCATGGGTAAAGCATATTCCTACAATAGAAAACTATTTTAACTACACTGTGAACTGCGCGACGTTATATCGCCCCATTGATTTGCAGTTCGGAGCTCAGGCCGCTATGTTGGCAGAGAAAGTAGTACGTTTCCCGAAGGACCAACCTCCCAAAACTTGGAAAATGACCTAAATAGGGCGTACGAATTTCTGATGGAGAAGGCGACTAGGCGGCAGCTCAAGCATGATCAATCCAAAACGCAGACGTTCGAGGTTGGCCAGCAGGTTTTGCTGAGAACAATAACTCCTTCCGACGCACAGCGGAAGGTGATATCGAAGTTTTTTTCTGCTATATTCCGGGCCTTATTCGGTTGCCAGAGTGATCTCGAAGAATTGTTATTTGTTGACGGACGGACAAACCGAGATCGGGCCTCATAACGCCCGGAATTTAAAGCCATTTCATACAAAGTAACGGTTTCGAAAGAGTGGGGAAACAGCTACCATCGAACAGCTGAGGTCATTAACGCAGGTAGGCAGCTGAACTCAACCGGCAGGTTCCTAGAATTCTGGCAGGTAGCGCATACCCAAGAATGAATGGGAAAGAAAACAAAAGTTTCACGCCTCGTTCTAGCGGTATTTCGCGTACCCTTACTGTAAATTGTATAGTATTCCGTAAATTAGATTAAAACTATTGTTGGACAGCATACATTTTGCTCAGGAATTGTGTGCACTCAACGAAAATAATTTCAAAGTTTATATTTGTGCTTTATATAGATTTGTAGTATTCTGCTAGCGTGAAATCTCGAAATTGCTTTGTATTGGCAAACGGAAAACCTGAGAGCGAACCGTTCTGTGCACAAAGCGTACGACCTTTTCATACAAGCTAAAGAAGCATAAGTGTATAAAAGAAAATATTCGCTAACTGGGATGCATTTTCGGCATAAAACGTGGAGTAGACGGACATGTTAAGAGGGTTATAATAACTCCTAAATAAAGAAAAACTAAAGGAAAAACAACGAGTAAAAAGGAATATTATTCTTTGAATGTCGAGATAATCTCGAGTCATCAATAGACCCATTGTGAAGGAATCGTAATGTTACTGAGGAATGATAGTCACGCTATTCATTATCCTTTAATTTATGTGCGAATGGTTATATTTGTGTCCGCTTGTATGCCAGAGATGCTACAGCGACTTTGGTTGACGATGAAAGGTCAGGTCAAACCGCATTATATGTATAAATGTCTCATAGGGGAATGGTAAATTTTATAGAAATTCCATTACATATACCCATGAGCAAATACAGTTTACTTTCGCCATAAAATTCGCAATCACTTCACAGACGGTATATTACAAGTTAGAGATGTCGACCAATGAAAGACTAATTAGGAGACCACCTAACATTCAACGAGTAAGGCTCATAATTTACGTAACAAACGAAAACATGTACTTACATCGTTCATTCCACACCACGTTGAATTATAAGTAAATGCCGCGTCATTAAAATCTAAGATTACAGTTAGTGATATTTGACCAGGAACACGGGCACATCTTCTCTGAAATGCTTGTTGAATTAACCGTCGGTCATGACGCAAATCACGTCACCGAATCCGACTAAACTATTCCGTTGTTTTGAGATTAAAACCGCACAATGTAATGAGATATTTTCCACTCACCTCTAGCATCTATAGGGATGTTTGTTGAAGGCAGAATTTTTTTATGCACATGAGTAAAACATACGCTAAATTGTAAATACAATGTATAGTTCAACCACTTTCTGCATAAGTGTTCTGACAATGTTTTGTTTTATTAATGTGTTTCATTTTAGTGATTTAATGTTAAGATTTGATACAAGTTATTTTCAAGATTATTATTTAAACATGTATGTAAATAATTTATTTTCATGTAGATTTTAGTATTGTGTTTAATTTAACTTTGTATTTGGGAAGGCTACCTGAATTCACGTGCTTCTGTTTGTAAAGAATTGTAAGACGGCCAAAAGGACATATGCTCCCGTTATATATTCACCTTACAAGGCAGGAATACCGATGGTTATTGGAATCACATTTAAAATTAATGTAATTATAAAAATGCTTAAGTTTTTGTTGAGTCACAATGGAGATAGAATTAGGTAGTTAAAAATAAAATTATTGTACCATAATTTCATTTTTCACCAACGGCCGGCCATATTGTAACGAGCCGCGCTGTCGCCACGTTACAAGGTTCATTTTTATTATATGTAATAATATAAGAGTAATTTACATAAATCTGGGCGACCACGTGAATAGATTTTTGTTGTAATTTTATAAAGTACGCAAGATTCCAAGTGAGGACTGTAATGAAATGGTGAACTTATACAGTGTATCGTAGCAAAGCGAATATTAAAGAGTTATTGAGCTATGTAGGCTTGAAGCTAATCTTGGTTTCCGAGCCATGGCGACAGGACGTCGCAGATTTGGGATTTGCCAGACCACACACACTGCTCCCTGGGGATGGGTCACTCACCGAGCGGGGAAAGCCTGCCGTCCGAAACCCGAATGTTCTCTCGCCCGGCGAACTTAGCCGAATATGTCCGACCTCTGTTGGATTCTTTGGCCAAATCACATATCGAGGATATCACGTGACATTAGGTGCCGACCTGAAGGTCCAATCAAAATGAGCGTATAACTCAAAATCCTGGGAATTTTTGTTGTATGTGAGCTTCGAGACTACAAATGGGCGGAGCAAGAAGTTTCCTCGTGGACCGAAGAGCGAGGAGCTGGACATTCGACATTCTAACTTCGATCGCACCAGTCTGAGGTTGACTTGGAAAGTTGACTTCTTTCGCTAACCGCAGCTTGCCTTGCTGGAGCAAGGTTATCACCGCAACACAGCCGGTAATGCGATGATGCGCATTGCCAGACCAGAGATGCCTATAGCCGACTTGTGAGATAATCTCACATATCGTGGGTCCGCTGCACTCATCACAGACATCAGACGCAGAACTACAATGGTAATTGATTACGACCAAGCCATGTGATTGTGCATTCCGTGAAACAGAACCCGTAAGCGACTTTGAGAGGATAGGTCCATGTTCTCACTTTGTAATTGTAAAAACCCCTGAGCTAGCGGCATTAATTTGCCAGAACTAGTTATTTTCGAATGATATATTGTTCATTCTGGCGCCCATGATTTTCTTGTTTAACTGTAGTCACAGTATTATGATACCTTTGTCTGAGGTCATCATAACTTGTATTTTTATTGTTCCAACTGTCATTATTTCTTGCATTTTGATTCTGAGATATATTTAAAAGTAAATATAATTGTTTGCTTGCTCCTGACGGCTAATTGTACCTCTGAGCGTTGCTTTTATGATTTTGCCATTTTGTGTTAATGTAACGGTAAATTCGCTCAGACTTGTAATCGCCAGTGATAAGAAAATAAATGTCATATTGTGGACAATTTTTCCTAAATTCCAACTAACGTCGAGATTCTTGCAAAAGTAATAAATTCCCACTCCTTCATAAATAAATTAAGATTAAAAATCCACAATTATTAATCATAAAGGTATGAAAGATAATTGTAATGTGGTTTGCCCACCAAGGTACCCACTACATTCTATAATTGGAGTATTAAATTCCTCCCCCATTTACTTTTTAGATTTACAATTTTAAATTCCTTAAGCGTTTTTGGTAAATAATTCATCACTTCACTGGGTAATATATATTTTTTTTTTACTGCTTTACGTCTCTCAACAGCGAGGTCTTTAGAGACGGGAAAAGATGGGGGGCAAGGATGGGGGCAAGGAATGGGAAGGAATTCGGCCATGGCCTTTTTGAAGGAAGCATCCCCGCATTTGCCTGGAGTGATTTGGAAACCATGGGAAACCCAAATCTGGATGCCCGGACTGGGGTAATATATTCCAATAACTGACACCCTTAGCAACAAAAGAAAATTTTCCCACTCCCTTATGCATGAAATCGAGTGCCGGTTTGTGGCCATGGTCGCCTTTCCACTTCCATGCACTATTCCTAAGTCTTTGACCAATATCTTTCCTAGCCTCATCACTAGGGTTTGGATCTTTAGGGCAAGTCATATTTTTTTCCTGCCTTCTTTTTGAGTTGAAATGCTGAATTAAACACTGATTCATGGTTTCTGATTGTATTTAAATGTATTTTATATAGTATATAAATGCATATTCAGATCATTTTCCTAGTTTTGGTCATATTTCGGTAATATTTATGGTCATATGGTCATACTTTGAGGAAAAAGCTGGTAATTTTTTTAATAGTTCCGGGAATTCACTAGTATAGATGAGAATAAATTAAGATAATTATTCACAGAACTGTACTTCTGCTATACAGGTGGGAAAAATAATAAATTTCGCTGTGGTCAGAATTCACCAGCCAAGAATTAAAGTTATACATTATTGTCAGTCTCTAAACGTTAATGTTCCACCCGCCTTTAATCTGTACAATGCAGCAGAAGCATGCCTGTGTCGATCCGCGTCAATCAATATCTCAATGAAATATCCTCAGTCATCGTTAAATCTATAGTGGATGAGCGGTGGACCAATCGCCATGCCAAAAATAAAATTTTCAGAAGTTACGTAAGGGAATTTAGAGAGAGTATTTTAGTATGGATGAAGGAGTTCTATTCTGTAAATTATCTGAAATTAAAATGACTTCAAGAAAACGACTTAAAATTTAATTTCCAACTGGAGCAGCGAGTGCACGGAAGCATATTATGCCGTCTAAATGAAATAAAGATGTATAATTCAGCATATTTTGATGTATAGTAAATTTAAATGTTGGGTCATATTTTTTCATTTTAGGTCATATTTATCCATTTTTAAGGTTATATTCGCCTGCATATTTCTCTATTTTTTTGGTCATAAAGACCCGAACACTACTCATCACCAATATACGCACTATAAATTCCAGCAATCTCTTTACCCATCCTCCTTTCCTCTAATGACTCCCAATCCAGCTCCTTCATCATATCAGTTACTGACTGGGTTCTGCGATAATTTGCACAAACAAATCTAGTTGCTCTTTTTTGTACACCCTCCAACTCCTGTATATGAAAACCAATATATGGGCCCAAACTACACCACCATATTCAACCAATGATCTGACCAAAGTACTGTAACCCAATTCCCTAACTTCTCTGGTACATCCTCTCATCACCATCACCAGTAAATGAAGAATTCTGTAACCTTTTCCTAGTACTTTCCCAATGTGCTCTGCCCAGTTGAGTTTGTTATCAAACGTTATGTCAAGATATTTACATTTCAAACTTTCAACAAGCAAATTCTGACCCCACCCTATAATCATAATTTACCTTTAGTTTTTTTCCGTGTGCGTAATAAACTGACTATTCTTGGCATTTATCTTCATTCCATGCTGACCTACCCATTTAAATATTCTATCCAGGTCACCCTGCAGCTGTTCAGTCTTAACCTGTTTTGAGCCTATTGTATACCATTAAATCATCTGAAAATACCTAATTCTGACCGTAACCATCAACAGAGCCATTCATTAGAATAGTGAACAGCAACGGTCCCAATACACTACCCTGTGGCACTCCCATATTTACTTCCACCTCTTTTGATAATGTATTTCCTACTCTAACACTTTGCTTTCTGGCTTTTAAGAATTCCTCTACCCAGCAAGTAACTTTTTCATCCAGTCCAATAGATTTCAGTTTATTTAAAACCATTTTGGCTCACTCTGTCAAATTCCTTAGAAACATCTATTAATTTGGCCTTCCTTGTCCAATTCATCTGAAATATTTTGCATAGAGCCCGCCATCTGAGATTCACATTAATATCCTTGCCTTGTTGTAGAACTGCAAACCAGTTTCTTTCCTCACAAGCATTTCTGATATAGTTGCATATCAATCTCTCCATCATTTTGCCTATCACTGATGTCAAACCAATTGACATGCAATTTTCAACCCTATCTGTAATCGCTCCTTTATGAAATGGTATTACTATCGCTCTTTTTCAGTCCTCTGGTAAGCACGAAGACTCAAATGCACTGGAAGTGGCCAAGTTTTGGTCCAATACAATTTGATGTTTGTTATTGTCCAAAATATGTATGTTTCTGATATGAAAATAAACGTTTGTGTGCCTACATTTCACTTTTCAGCCACAACTACCTAGCGCAGACCACTGGTGTTTGTGTGTAGTAGTAGCCTAGAGTTTCCCACCGCGCACTATGGTATTTGCATAGCGGTAGCTGTAAGGGTGAGGAAGATATGATGGTTGAAGTGGTTGAACTAATCCATTTCACATTTCCAACGAAGTGTTCTAAAAATATTTGGAATCTTCTAGAATTTACTAGAATATTCTTGAATTTGCTAAAATATTCTAAAACGTTCCTGAATAAACCAGAATGTTCTAGAATATGACACATTTTTCAGCTGTTTACAAATATAAATACTTTATACACTCATATTTAGTGTATGAACCGATTTTGACGGGACTTTCACAGCGTGTTGCTGATTTGGCAGGGAATAACATAGGCTGCTCTTTAACCTGGAAATACAGGGCGTTCGCCGGGAAACGCAACCCACTGTTAGCGCTACAAGGAAGAAACTGCTCCCGGCAACCGAGCGGTCAGTTTCCGGCATTGTTCGACCGTCGGCCGCGGACTATTTTATAATAATTACGCTTCATAAACTTCATAAACTTGTGTGCTAAGCATTTAAATGTGACGTAATTCATTAGCTTACCTTATAAAAGATGCTGGAAGTGTTGACCCTCTTGTGTAATGCACATTTCACATCTTCTGAACATATTTCGAGACACACGCTGCCCTAACTGACTTAATGATTTTTTGGGTGACTGTTCTAGTCGAAAAGCAATATCGTCAATTTTCTCCTCTGTGAGAATACGGTTGACCGACAGTCTCTTGTTGTTAAAAAATGAACCCGTTTCTCTTACTTTTTTAACCAGACGCAGAATTGTTGATTTAGCTGGCAGTAAAGCGCCAGGAAATTCGCGACGAAATTTACTGCGACACTTTTTAAACGACTTCTTCTTCACATATGTATCGTAGAGAAATATTCTTTGTTGCAAACTGTAACGTACCATAATTTTACTCACACTCAAACACGGTACAGATTAATAAGAGTATGAAGCCCCAAACCAGCCAAACCGCAAAGAAACGTTTATTCACAACATTGATTAATAAGAGACTGAAGTCACAAACTATCTACAATGCAAAGAAACCGTTCTTAACAATGTAAGGGTCACTGCACTGCACTGTTGGGGCAGCGGAGGTGTTAAACAGTGCGGTGATTCACGGTGCCGTGTGGCGGGAGCTGCTGGCGCCACTGACCGAGCAAGTTGCCGACGGGGAGGGTAGCGTTTTCCGGCGAACGTCCTGTATTTAAGGTTTCGTGCAAAAACATAAAAACCTTCAAAATTCGTGACAAACACAAATGAAGTGCTAGTAAATAAATAAATTTATAGAAATGTCATAACGTAAACCGAACGCAGATAGCGATCTTTTTTTTTTTTAATGTGACTAAACTTGAAAACCGTGACACTTTCGCTAAGGTCAAAATTTTATGTTTCATAAGTGCCGATGTGGCCTTTCAACAATAATAGGGTTAACCATGAATACTTGAGGGGAAGGTTGTTGCATCACCATTAGGGATTGCAATGCAGCCAGTGGCGTAGCTAAGTCAACAAGGACCCCGGTGCAAAAAATTTATTTTGGGCCCCTCAGGCCAGATGGGCGACCTTTTTTTTTGCTTTGTGTTGCTGGTAAAGGCCCCCTGAGCTGAGGATGGGGCCCTTGAGTTGTGCTTAGGGGCTTCCTGTGTCTCAGGGGCCCCCCCTTATACGAGTGTAGAGCCAGTTTGCCATGAAGGCTCGTTGGCCTCTGAACTGCGCTTTGGGGGCCCCCAGAGGTATTCTTGGGGGCCCCCTGAGCGTAGGGGCCCCGGTGCACTGCACAGCCTAGCACCATAGTAGCTACGCCCCTGAATGCAGCAGTGTTTTCAATCCCGCATTTGCGGATTTCGGGATTGGTGAATACCCTGGAATCCTGCACAGTTTTTAAAGTATTATCAAGTTATGTAATAAACGTCTATTTATTGAATTAATTAATCAACTTTAACATTAAGTAATAGATATCAACAGTTAATAATATTTTAACCAGCAAAATAACTTTAGTTTAAGAATTTATGGCCTACCTTTCTTTTAAAAATTAAGTAAATAATCAAATATAGTGTATATTCAGATCACATTACATGCTTTACAATAAACCAAATCAGTTTGAAAAATAATCTACCTATTCACTAAGCAGTCAAACTATCTCTTTATTTGCAAAAAAACTCGTATCTAGCCACAGCCGAGAAGGCCATTTCTGCCTCCTCGCTCGGTGGTTTGATTGAAATTGTCATAAATGAAATACTTTTTGAAACGCATAGCAACTTTCCTCACTTTTTGAGATCATTATGTCTGGGAACCACTTCAGTGGGTGGAAGATCCAGTGTTACAGTCAGTTCTTCGTCGTCTACGTCCGAGTCAGTCATGCTTGTTTCTGTGAGTTCGACTTCTCTTTCAGTAGGTTTCATTTTGTATAACCCGTAAACGGCCAATTGTGTGCTGTGAAAAAACATGATTGCAGGTACCAAGGCAGAAGTTCACCAACATTTGTCATGACTCTTGTTCTATCAGATCCTAAGCCAATAACATCAGTTTAGAGATCCAGACAAAAGCTTTTCAGGCGTTCTTTGACTAAACTGCACGAACCGCGTATTTTAAGCAAGTGAAGATTAAAATGTATTTTTTTGGACGTCCACTAACCAAAGCTCAAAGAAAATCTTTTTCATTGTTTCGTGAGCAACTCAAACTTAACAATCGTATTAACTTTTACGGTATTTGAAAAATTTGAGCATAGATCTTAGAGGAATAATGAAGCTGAAATCCACTTTTAAAAAACAGATATTTCAAATCTGATGAAGCACAGAAACAATTTATGGCAAAACTTTTTTGCAAAACATTCTGTAAACCATTTATTCTATAGATTTCTTTCTTTTTGAAATAGCTATCAATAGTTTTAACATTCTTGTTTGTATTATTTCTACTTCCTCCTCAGAAACAATTCCAATTCTATCATCTTTTATGATCTGGGAGCTAATTTTGTTATAGAACGATATAACTGAAATTGTAGTAATGCATACAGCAAAGACAAGCGGGAGTTTGTATAAAAACGTAGAAGTGAATCTACTTACCTACAAATCACAGAAGATGACATACACGCACAATTGTTGCGCGAGACTGAAATGTCAGACAAACGAAGCAATCCAGCCGGTAGGAAGCCTCTAAGCTAGGGGTGGCTAACCTTCGGCACTAGGGCCGCATGCGGCCCGCATTGAACATTTTTGGGGACCGCGAGATTCATCACACTTTTACAAAATATATTTATTTTATAATTATAATGGCCAAAGTAGTGAAATCCAATAAATTGAAAAATATATTATTTGTGCATCCTATTTTTTTTTTTTTTTTTTTTTTTTTTTTTGCTGTCGTCAGTCTTTCGACTGGTTTGATGCAATCCTCCATCCTTTCCTATCCTGTGCTAACCTCTTCACTTCTACATATCTCTTACAGCCCACGTCCCCAATTATCTGTTTCATATATTCTAATCTCTGTTTTCCTCTACAGTTCTTACCTTCGACTGTTCCCTCCACTAACAAATTAACCGATCCAGCATGTCTCAAAATATGACCTACCAGCCTGTCTCTTCTTTCTGTAAGCTTCTTCCACAAACTTCTTTTCTCCCCCATCATTTCCAAAACTCGTTCATTTCTTACTTTGTCTGTCCACCTAATTTTCAGCATTCTTCTGTAGCACCACATTTCAAATGCTTCGATTTTCTTTATTTCCGGTATTCCTAAAGTCCATGTTTCGCTACCATAAAGTGCTGTGCTCCACACAAAGAGATTTAAAAAGTTCTTTATAATTCCTAGATCAATATTTGAAACTAAAAGGTTTCTCTTTTTCATGAAGGCTCTTTTTGCTAGTGCTATTCTGCTTTTAACATCATTCCTGCTTCTGCCATCGGTTGTAATTTTACTTCCCAAGTAACAGAATTCACTTACTTCTCCTATTGCATCCGATCCTATTTTTATATTTAATCTACTAGTATTGGTATCATTTCTGCTACATTTCATCACTTTTCTCTTGCTTTGATTTATATTCAGTCCAAAATCTTCCTTCAGTATTTTGTTCATGCCATTCAGTAACTTCTCAATATCCTCAGCCCTCTCTGCTAACAAGACAATGTCATCAGCAAATCGTAGCATACTGATTTTTTCTCCCTGAAAACTTATACTACATGGAAATTTTTCTTTGAATTTCTTCAGTTGAATATTAACGGGGATAGACTACAACCTTGTCTCACACCCTTTTTAACTGATGCATGTCTCTCGTGATTCTCTACTTTTATTATAGCCACTTGATTCTTATATAGTTTATAGAGTATTCTTCTACCTCGATACTTTAGACCTCACTTCATTAAAATTTTGAACATCTTGTCCCACCTAACATTATCAAAAGCTTTTTCTAAATCAACAAATGCCATAAAAGTATCTTTGTTTTTCTTGATCCGCCCTTCAAGTATTAATATTAAAGCCAGAATTGCTTCCCTTGTACAGCGATTTTTCCTAAACCCAAACTGATCTCAACCTACTATCTCTTCTACTACCCTTTCCATCCTTCTGTATATTATTCTGGTCAGTAATTTTGAAGCATGTGATGTTAGACTAATGGTGCGATAATTCTCACATTTGTCGGCTTGTGCTTTCTTTGGAAGTGTGAAGATGATATTTTTTTTATTAAAATCGGTTGGAATTTCTCCTGTTTCATAACTTTTTGATATTAGCTTGAATAATCTTTCGATTCCTTCCTCTCCTAAGGATTTAAGAAGTTCTGCAGGGATCTCATCAATTCCAACTGCTTTATTTGCTTTCAAGTCATTCAGAACTTTATTAAATTCTGTCCTCAAAACAGGATCTCCTAAGTCATCAATGTCGACATCACCTTCCTTTTCCATTACACTATTGTTCAAGTCATCCCCAACATACAGTTTCTCAATGTATTCTTTCCATCGGTTAGCTCTATCTTCTGAGCTTAAAAGAGGTTTCCCATCGGCAGCTTTAATGTTCACACCTCTTTTCTTCATTTCTCGAAAATTCTGTTTGATCTTTCTGTAAGCAACATCTACTTTACCTACGACCATTACCTTTTCTACTTCTTCACACTTTACTTGTAGCCATTTTTCTTTAGCTATTTTGCTATTCAAAAATTAACAGTAGAAATTATTAGAAAAAATAACTTTGACTTTAAAATAATTGTATTGCGAGTGTATGACAGTTATTGCCTGTTTTATTTATGAGTTTACAGTTATGAGTTCGCAGAATAGTTAAATTATATTCATTCCCAAAAAAAATGTGTATAATGGATCTAACTCTAATACGGGTATATATAATTTTATATGCGGCCCGCAAGGTTCCAGAGTGACCCGCAAGATCATTTGGGTTGGCGATACCTGCTCTAAGCGATGGCGGGGGCAAGGTCATACAAACCGACATGTGTTTTCGCCCTATTTTACGAAATACAGATCCGCTTAATTTTGAGCGGGATCGGCCTGACTGCCAAATGATGCGGGATCCCGCATTGGTGAATTGCACTCATCATCCGGTTGTTAATCGTGTAATCAGTAGACCACGGATTTTAGGCAAAAAGCCAATTGGTTCCTCATTGTAAAACGTGAAAATAACATCAAATATATACGGTTCATGGACATTTATGGCCGTTATTTGTGCTTTTATGGTGCCTAAAAAATGCCAAAATGGTCGTTAGCACCCATTTTTTGCCTATTTTATGTATTTTCTTTCGAAAATCAACAAAAGAGTTTTTAACTCGAAAAAAAGAACAAATACTTTGTCAAGCATTTATTTCAAACAATTAAAACGAGCGTGTATGGGGTCATAGTCACAATCTTCCTACACCCTTGTGCCTGAAATCGAGTGCCAGCTTGTGGTCATGGTCATCTTTTCCCTTCCATGCACTACTTTTCATGCCTACTCCAATATCTTTCCATGCCTCATCGCCAGTATACGCCCTGTATATTCCCATGACCCTCCTCGTCCTCCTCCTGTCTTGCAATGAATCCCATTCCAGCTCCTTTATCATATCTGCGATAATTTCCAGAAACAAATCTAGCAGCCCTTTTTTTGCATCCTCATATTCACATGCTGTTGTGTGTTCTGTTCCTCATTTTAACTGTGAAAAATGTTATAAAGGAAAGTTACGTGGTCTGGCTCGGAAACCCACCCTCCCCCCAAGTAGCTCATTTTAGCCTTCCAGCCAACCCCTCCCCTCCCCTGGACTGAGCCACGTAGTTTGTGTACGCTCCCTTATAAGAAAGTCTTTAAACCATAGTCTGTAAAAGCCATTTATATTTCAACAACCTGGCAATTTGCAGTAAATGACGATATGACTGAACTCTTACTGTAATAAAACGCAATGGTGTCCAAAATTAAAGTAACAAACCACTATTACTCCAGCTTGTGTCTAATTCACGATATAATTATACAAACTGTCAACAAATGTCCGTTCAATCGTGTTCTGCACAGAAGATGTCATTCCTGTCATCGTACAACTATGCCAACGGTGACGTCAGGGCAGCTATCAAACGGGGTAGTGTTTGCTTGGTAGTCCCACATCCACAATCGCTGTGTAGACATTCACAGACGGGGCAATGTGCCACAGAGAAGACGCCTACCACACTCTTTGCGGTGGAGAGGCATAGGAAGAATTGAAGCAGGACCGTCTCAAACTGATGTGGTCCAATGGCTTAATGTGAACCGTTTTGTTGTTTCTCGGATGTGGCGACAGTTTATAGAGACCGAAACTGCATCCTGAAGATCAGGTTACTAATAGACACATAGATAAAAATTAGGTCCTTTTTTTTTTTTTTTGCTGTCATCAATCTTTCGACTGGTTTGATGCAATCCACCATCCCTTCCCATCTTGTGTCATCAAAAAGAGAAGACCTTTATTTGGCTATAAGGGCATGACGGTACCGCCATAGTACTGCATGGCATCTGGCATCTGACCTCGCAGCATCCACTGGAACAGTTGTATCGAGCCAAACAGTGTACAGAAGGCTTCTGCTCGGTGGCCTTTATTGTCGGAGACCTGCTGTATGTGTACCCCTGACGCGTCTTCACAGAAGCTAACGTCTAGAATGGAGTCATCAACATGCTAACTGGACGGTCGAACAGTGGACCAATGTTCTTTTCACAGATGTGTACCTATTTGGTCTGGAGAGTGAATCTCGACGGATTCGCATCTGGAGGGAACATGGAGCATGATTTCGGGACCCAAATATTGTGAAAATAGACCGATATCGAGGGGGATCCCTAATAGAGTGGGCAGGAATTATGTTGACCACTCGAACACCTCTTCATGAAATTGTTCGGGTGAATCGGCAAGGTTTAACTGCTGACGAGTTCTTGGGACCTCACGAGCGGTTGTTGCGAGGTGCTGTAAGCCCAGACTTCGTACTGATGGGCGATAATGCTCGACCTCATATAGCACGGGTGGTTGATTTTTTCTTGGAAACGGAAAACATTGCACGCGTGGTGTGGCCTGCTCGCTCAGTACTGCCAGCCACTTGGCTTTGAACATCCGTAGATGGCCGCTAAAATTTCCGTAGATTGAGTACAAAATCCGGAGACTCGCTAACTGAAAGACTGAAACAATAATTATTGAAGAGAGATTCAAAATTAAGAATACTTTTTATT
Source organism: Vandiemenella viatica (assembly GCA_031002005.1). Taxonomy (NCBI): domain Eukaryota; kingdom Metazoa; phylum Arthropoda; class Insecta; order Orthoptera; family Morabidae; genus Vandiemenella; species Vandiemenella viatica. The sequence goes on along the minus strand of JARYHS010011079.1, from coordinate 8,881 downwards.
TCCAGGTCTTTAAAATTACAAAAATAATATTCTACATTAAAAGTAAGAAATATCTCTGAACATGTTTTATACATCGTAACTTTCATCACTGCTGGTGCTGTGCCTACTCTTTTTAGGGACCATACTTTTTCTTTGTTGACATTAAATTTAGCATATCTTCTAAACAGGAAATGTTAAAAACTGAAACCCCTTTGATTCTTGGATATTGGTTAGGCCTTCTCGAAAGCCATTGCTTTGTAAGCCGTGCCACCGAGCGTGTGACCGGGCTTAAAGAGTGCGCCGATAGTTTTGTATTACGGTCTTTTAAGATCTATAAAATCTGTAACCAAACAAAATATGAGCTTCATATCAATCGTTAGTTTTCCATGGTTTCCCAAATCACTCCAGGCAAATGCCGGGAAGTTTCCCTCAAAAGGCCATGGCCGAATTCCTTCCCATTCCTTGCCCCCCATCCTTTTCCGTCTCTAAAGACCGCACTGTTAGAGAGACGTTAACCAGATAAAAAAAAAAATCAATCGTTAGTTCACACGAGCGGTTGTAAGGAAACCATTCACAGTTACTGACAATTGTGTAATGCGTTAAAACTATACATTCAAAGTTTAACAAAACACCAATATAAGGAAAAATCAACAAATGATAAAAAAAGTATTTAAAAAATCCGTAGATATTTTAACAAAATCCGAAAATCCTAACTTTTCATAAAAATCCGTAGAGATGGGAGCATTGTGCTCGCTCTCCCGATTTGAATCCCATAGAGCACGTATGGGATGCACTAGGGAGACGATTTGCATCACGTCAACACCTATCAATCACTTACCAATACTTGCGAGCGGTTCTGCAGGAAGAATGGGCGTTATTACCTGGCAAGTAGCATCTTTGGTTGTTTACAGTGACAACAGAATCGTATAGCGCTCCGTAAAAAATATTTTTTTATTAGTTCAATCGCCACATTGGCAGTTAGTTTTTACTTGTTCAGTGTTTAAAAAAAACTGCTTCTTATTTCTGTGTCTTTTTATCCGCTGTGTGCGAGGCATTTTTACTGAAAATGCCCCGTCAAGGTATCAGGAAAAACACCGTAAAATTTGCATTTGATAAAAAAAACCAGGTATGTGCAACCAACAGCCTTAGAGGTACACATATGGCTCAAAAATGATATTGGTATCAAGACAGAGCATGTAGCAGCGATACAGTTGGATACAGAGGAGTACTGTGTATATGTAAAACTGCAAGAACAGTCTATATTTGAGAAAATTCTAGATCAGTATGGAGGCCATCGCGACTTTATTCATCGCGATGGTACAAAAAGCAAGGTAAGTGTCACTAATGCTGGTGAAAATGTGAAAACAGTTAGGATACTGAATGTGCCACCGGAAATTGAAAATGAGGACATATCAGAAGCATTGCGTACTTATGAAGACATAAAATCAATAATGAGTGAAAAATGGGCCCCAACTTACCCTATACAGGGATATAATGGTATCCGTTCTGTGGAAATGGTAGTCAAAAAGGATATCCCGTCGCACATAATTATTGAAGGTTTCAAGGCACACATAATATATAGTGGTCAACTTCCTACATGTCACATATGCAATTTGAGCGGACATTTGAAGCAAAATTGCCCGAGACGTGTGTTTGTTTTGACAAATAACTTAGCGTAAAAGAGCAGAAGATCTTGATCGCAATGAAAAATTAGCTGTGATATCTCCGGATATTAATGATAATCTTCAGGAAGCGCTAAATAATGAAAAAAATTTTCCTCCTCTTCCGACATGCAGTGCTATTCCCCCTAAAACCAGGGAGATTGGATTGGGGCTGAAGTAAACTACACTTAATGGTTCCTTGAGGTTTATTACTATGTACACAAAACACTGGTAGACAATAACAAATGTGGTACAGTTAGCGGATGACCGTCGAGAAATTTAGCCTGGTCCTGATCCGGGGTAGAGAGAGACGGCTTCTACTTCTCGCGAACTTCCGGTGGTCTTCTGTAGTTGAAGCTGGTTGCGCGGTCAGGCCGGCTACGCTTATATAGGCGGCCTGGCGCAGGAATTCCGTTGTGTGGTAGTACGGCGACCTCTGTAAGAAATAGTCCCACTTAGCTTCTAGATGATTCTATTTGTTTTCCTGGTTTGTTTTGATGTCTCTGCGCCTGTTTGGAGTCGTAAATGTATCCCGGCGTGCAGGCGCGTTGTGTGTGAGGTCTGCCTGGCAGGGGCCTTTACTGGCAGACTGAACATACCTCCCTCCCGGGGGGGGGGGGGAGCGATGTCTGCGACGTCTGCGAGGTCGTCTGCCGCGGCGCCCTGGAGCAGACTATGAAGGCTACCTCCAGGGGAGTATGGAGCTGTTCCCCTGGCGATGCGTGCCGACCTGCGTCGTGGTGCAGGTTGTGGTGGAGGTACTTGTGGAGCTAACGGCATCGGTTCGTCGGCGTCGATGGCCGGGGGCTGTACGGGGGGCGCTGAAGATGGTCCCCGCAGGTGGTCGAGAGGCTGCGGCTGAAGGGTGTCGGAGCGACCGACAGGTTGTGGCGTCGTTGGTGGCGCTGTAACTGTCCCTGAGCAACGGTTAGACGGCAGGAGTGGTGGAGGTGGCAGGGAAGGAGAGGAAGAAGTGGATGGCCGTGCCGTGGTGGAAGAGGACGGTGCCGTGGGGTAGCGGGGACGTAGTTGGTTTCGATGGCGTCGCACTATCCGGCCATCCAGGCTGACGTCGAACAGTTGGCGGCCCCGGGGCCGCTGGATGACCCCCGGAAGCCAACCGGCCCGGGAGCCAAACCCGCGGGCCCAGACTAGGGAGCCCGGGGTGAAACGGAATGGGCCCGAAGGTACCTGTACTTTGGGCGGGGGTAAGAGGAGATGGAGGAGAGTGCGAGGTTGGCGGCCATGCAGCAATTCCGCCGGGCTTTTGGTCCCCACTGGAGTGGTTCGATAGGAACTGAGGAAGAGTGTCAATGCCTCTTCGAGTTTGTGACTTGTGGTGTATTTGGTCATTTGGGTTTTGAATGTTCTGACTAGCCGTTCCGCCTCCCCGTTAGATTGGGGGTGGAAGGGCGGGGTGAGGAGGTGTTGGATATTGTTGGCGGTACAGAAGGATAGGAATTCCCGACTTCGAAATTGCGGTCCGTTATCTGGGACGATGGCGTATGGTAATCCTTCGATGGAAAAGATCTTCGTGAGGGCTGAAATGGTGACCTCTGTGGTGATTGTGGAGCAACGGACGACATATGGGAAGTGGGAAAAGGCATCCGTCACTAGGAGCCACTGGTGGCCTAGGAATGGGCCAGCGAAGTCGAGGTGAATGCGTTCCCAGGGTCCGGACGGTGCCGGCCAGGAAAGGAACTTTTGAGGGGGGCGGGGCAGTTGTTGGGCACAGATGGTACAGCGCCGCACCATCTTCGTGACATCCGTGGTAAGGCCGATCCAGAATACATGGCGTCTGGCAAGGGATTTGGTGCGGGCAATTCCCCAGTGTCCTTGGTGGAGAGTTTGGAGGATTGTCGGCTGTAGGGATCTCGGAACGACGACCCTCGGGGTGGAATTTGGTTCTGTGCGGAGAAGCACTCCCTCTACTACTGAGAGCTGGTGGCGGATGGAGTAGTAGAACTTGAGGTCTTGATAATGGCGTGGAGGGGAACGTGTTTGCCACCCGTGTTGGATGTGGTGTCGGATGACACGGAGGAGGGGGTCCTCCCCTGTGGCTGCCGCGACTTTTGAGGCCGTGACTGGAAATGTCTTCAGTGCTTCTTGTATGTCGTCGTCGATCTGGAACACCAGAAGTTCTGACTTGTCGAAGGCAAGGTCTGGTCCCTGCGGTAGTCTGGATAAGGCGTCTGCATTGGCATGCCTGGAGGTGGTACGGAAGTGCATGGTATATCTGAACTGGGACAGGAATAGTGCCCAACGCTGGATGCGGTGGGATGTTTTGGTAGGCAGACGTGTGGACGGATCAAATAGTGATAGGAGTGGCTTGTGGTCGGTAATGAGATGAAAAGAAATCCCATATAAAAGGGAATAGAATTTGGAGCAGGCAAAAACAATAGCTAGCGCCTCTTTCTCGATTTGAGAATATTTAAGCTGAGCAGCCGATAGGGCTTTGGAGATGTAAGCTACGGGGCGTTCCGTGCCATCTGGTAATTTATGAGACAGAACTGCCCCCACACCATAATCGGATGCATCTGTGGCAAGTATCAAGGGGAGGTTTGGAGTGTATGGCATGAGGCATGCTGCGGACTTGAGCTGCTGTTTAAGGGTGTGGAATGCGGTCTCGCAAGCTGGGGTCCAACGGAACGGGACATTCTTGCGACAGAGGTGGTACAGGGGTGCTGCCACTTGTGCTGCTGAGGGTATAAATTTTCTGTAGTATGAAATCTTGCCTAAAAAAGATTTCAACTGATGTAGATCCTGAGGCCGAGGTAAGTTGGAAATAGCGTCCACATAGGAAAATGCTGGGGAAATGCCTTCCTGAGCGATGATGTGACCCAGGTAGGAAATGGATTGTTGAAAAAATTGACACTTGGAAAGGTTGCATTTCAATCCTGCTGCCCGGAGGCGGAGGAAGAGTAGGCGGAGGTTGGTCATGTGTTCGGCAGCGGAGGGTCCCGTGACGACTATGTCGTCGAGATAGTTGATGCATCCCGGAATATCCTGGAGAAGTTGTTCGAGATACCGTTGAAAAATCGCTGGAGCACTGGCCAAGCCGAACATGAGCCGGTTGAGTTGGAAGAGGCCAGAGGGAGTGTTGATGACTGTGTATTGTCGGGACTGGATATCCAAAGGGATTTGAAGGTATGCTTCTGCCAGGTCAATTTTTGTAAAGTAGGTACCTCCTGCTAGTTTACGGAAGAGGTCGTCCGGTCTCGGAAGTGGATAGTCGTCTACCAGCAGATGCGGGTTGACGGTGGTCTTGAAGTCACCACAGAGACGTAAGCGGCGTCCTGGCTTCTGAACTATGACCAACGGCGTGGCCCAGGGGCTGAACCGCACCGGCTGGAGGATCCCTTCGTCTTGGAGACGTTGAAGTTCTTCCTGAAGTGGTTGTTGAAGCGCTACGGGTACCTGGCGTGCCCGGAAGTATCGAGGCCGTACGTCCGGCCGGAGTTGGAGTGATGCTTCGAAGTCCTTTGCACAGCCGACGCCTGGTGAGAACAGGTCCTGAAACTCGGTGCAAAGGGCGTCCACTTCAGGAAAAGGAACATGCTGAGATACGAGGTGTATGTTATCCTCAATTGAAAATCCGAATAAGCGGAAAGCGTCCAGTCCAAATAAGTCTGCTGTGAGAGAACTGTTAACTACTAAAAAGGGGACTGAACGATGTACAGACTTATACATGACGTATGCTGTGAATTGTCCCAGGAGTGCTATTTCCTGTTTGTTGTATGTCAGGAGGCGCTTGGGGGCCGGCGAGAGGGGGGGCGAGCCAATTTGCACATAAGTAGTATAATTAAGCAATGAGACTGCTGCTCCTGTGTCGACTTGTAGGCGCAGGGGCTTGCCATTGACCGTAACGTCAATAAAAAGTTTGGATGCTGTGGAAGTGTCTACCTGATTGATATCCATAGGTGCGCCGCTCAACCTGTCTTGGTAAGACCCTGGGCGGCGAGAGCCGGGATTGGCATTGGTGGTGTTGGTGCGGCAGACGGACGCCAGGTGTCCTTCCTTGCCGCAACGTGAGCATTCAGCCCAACGATCCGGACAATTTTCCCTCTCATGTGCTGAATAACAGGCGGGGCAGGAGGGTAGGCGGAGCGGGCTGCGGCGTCGGCGCTGCGGGATCCGCTGCTGCTGCCGAGACTTGGTGCCCCTGCCGGAACGGGCCGGTTCGATGTCCTTCTGAGGAAGCGGTCCCCGGTTGTGGTGTCGGGAGGAGCGCGACTGGGAGCTCTGGATGGCGGCGACGTCCTGTGTGTCCTCTACGTCGGTTCGGATTGCGGCCACATCCGCCCAGGACTCCAGGCGGCGATCTGCGGCCGTAGATATTTCGAATTTGTAGGCAAGTTCGATGACCTGCTCCAGGGATGGGTCCTCTAACTTGAGGGCGTCATGCCGGAGTGCGGCATCTGGTGCAGCCTGTATGATGTGATCACGCACCATGTCGTCGGCGTAGGATTCGTGGGAACAACGAGTTTGAAACTTACATTTTCTGCTAAGGCCTTGGAGTTCGGCCGCCCACTGGCGATACGTCTGATCGGGCTTCTTCCGGCATTGATAGAATTCGACGCGGGCCGCGACGACATGGTACCGGCGTCTGTAGTATGCATTCAGTGTCGTACAGATGGTCGTGAAGGTGAGGGTGTCGGGGTCTTGTGGCTGAAGTTTGGTGAGCAAGACATACATCTTCGATTGGTTCCAGGAAAGGAAATATGCACGCTGGTCTTCTTCTTTGGATATGTGATGAATTGCGAAGTGTTGTTTTATGCGCTTCTCGTAGGTCTCCCATTCTTCGACGTCGTCGTTGAATGCTGGGAACGGAGGCGGGGCCGTGGGTTGGCGGAGATTCCTGACTTCCGCAATCAGTTGTCTCTGAGATTCGAAGAACTGATGTAGAAGTCCTTGGAGGAACTGTTGCCATTCCGTAGGTGCTGCTGGCGTAGCCATGATGGTCGAGAGTTCTTATCCCAACCTTGTCGCCACTGAAGTGAACTACACTTAATGGTTCCTTGAGGTTTATTACTATGTACACAAAACACTGGTAAACAATAACAAATGTGGTACAGTTAGCGGATGACCGTCGAGAAATTTAGCCTGGTCCTGATCCGGGGTAGAGAGAGACGGCTTCTACTTCTCGCGAACTTCCGGTGGTCTTCTGTAGTTGAAGCTGGTTCCGCGGTCAGGCCGGAACTGGCGGTGGAGCGGCCGGCTACGCTTATATAGGCGGCCTGGCGCAGGAATTCCGTTGTGTGGTAGTACGGCGACCTCTGTAAGAAATAGTCCCACTTAGCTTCTAGATGATTCTATTTGTTTTCCTGGTTTGTTTTGATGTCTCTGCGCCTGTTTGGAGTCGTATATGTATCCCGGCGTGCAGGCGCGTTGTGTGTGAGGTCTGCCTGGCAGGGGCCTTTACTGGCAGACTGAACAGCTTTCCTGTCATATTATGCCGACTCTGTGTTGTTTGGGACCAATCCTTCGTTACCAACAACTTTCTATATTCAATTCTGGTATTCGATGTTTACGATATATTATCTGTATCAGTTATAAGACTAGGTTAAAACATAAACTAAGATTTTTTGGCGGAAGATGAAGTTTATCACAAACTCAGAGAAAGTTTACACGAGACGTACATAATCGCTAAATGTATCAGTCAAATAAATAAGTTTATCCGTTTTTGAAATTATACTTTCCGCCAATTTAAAGTAAAATCCAATTATTTTTAAAAAAATATTCTAGCAAAACTACTCCGATAATCTATCCAGAGGAAGGAATTGATATCAAGAAAATTAAAATTGTAATTGATCGTAATTAGTTTTTCCTTAAAAGCTTTTTCCAGAATAAATTCCTACTACCATCATAGATGATACACGACGTTTTTTCACGGGCGTAAAAACTAGTATATAGTACCAAATTTCAGCATTCTACTACTACGAGGAGTACCTTAGAGTTTTTTATGATCATCAGTCAGTGAGTGAGTGGCAAAATCGCTCAAGTTTGTCTCCGAATAACATCCGAAACTAAGAACAGTAACGAAATAAAATTTAGTATGTTTGACGTGATTGCCGGGTATCTATGCATTACACAGATTTGAGACATGTAGCGTCGATACGACGGAAGAAACTGAGGTGCAAATATGCCCCCGAATCGCTCCGAGGACAGGGTAGGCAGTGCCGCCTTTAACAGATCGCCAGCTCCCCAGGTACGCCCACGTTAACCAGGTTCAGCAGGTTGATCGCCTGGCCGTGTGTAGGCGACGTACCTGTGATCCCTGACTCAGCCAGTTGCGGTCAATTGCTGCCGTCTCCAGTTCCAATTGGTCGCCCGTCATCCGAGCCTGCATTTGGCGACCGTTCAAAGGTCACGTGCTCAGGCTGTACAATGTTGCACCCACGCGCTGCGGGACGATCGGTTACTCAACCACACTGTGTGAACTCGGCTTCACACCTCCTCAACACACCAAACAAGTAGGATTCAGACTCCTTCTTCTTCGGTGGTCAATCCTTTGACTGATGTGGCGGCGTTCCTCCATTTTCTGCCCTCCTCTTCATTTCAACATATCTCCGTGGTCTTCCTCGTTCTCTTTTTACTTCTACCACTCCCTCCAGTATTGTTATCACTAGGGTTCGGATCTTTACGACCATAAAATAGAGAAATATGCAGGAGAATATGACCTTAAAATGGATAAATATGACCTAAAAAATGACAAATATGACCAAACATTTAAATTTATTACACATCAAAATATGCTCAATTATGAATCAATTATTTTATGTAGTAGTGTCGCTTTCATGTAGACAGCATAATTTACTTTCGTGCACTCGCTGCACCATTGAGAAACAGAGATGTGGCGTTATTTGAAATACAAGTATTTCAAATACAAATACAAAACACCTATTTTCATTTTGTATTTTAAATACCCCGATATAAAAAGTATTTTGTATTTTATTTGAAATAATTTTTAAAACATATTTTGTATTTGAAAAATGCAAAATACTCTTCTTAGTTTTTTTAATAAATTTTTATTTCATATTGATCCTCATAAACGCTGAGCTATCAGTAAATTCAAACTAGTGACAACAATGCCAGAAAATTCAAATGAGAATTCAGTCTGTTTGTGCAAGTAACAATGACATTGGCAATAATTATACGTTTACAGCCTGTCCCCTCCGACTTGCCTGTTGTGATGTTTGGTTTGTCGTTTTGTAAGTCAGTTTTGTTCACTTCCTGTTTGA
>JARYHS010011076.1:0-24997 GCA_031002005.1 Vandiemenella viatica | reverse complement strand
AAATGACTGCACAGTTTTTGGATTACTCATTAAGTCAAAGAGAGAACACCTAATGACTCAAGGAGTCATTAGGTAATGTTCGTTGTGCACACACGTTCTGAGCCTAATGGCCCGTTTTTCTATTTGTGAGCAAGGCAGATGCCGAAATATTGTGTAGTTGTTTGTCAGCATTAGTGTTCTCTCATCGCATCCGTCCACTTTGGTATGTGGTGGGTTAATTTCCCTTTCTTTTATTATTTATATTGCCTAGAAGCCGCTTCCATTTTCCTTACTTGCATCATTAGGTCAAAGAACAGTCTTAGAATTGACTGAACAAAAATGGAGCAATGAGGATGATAATTATTTTTCGTCTGTTTCATTATTATAAAAACTGAAAGAACTTTTGGTTGTGTGACAGTCAGGCCCAACCACAAAGCCTTTCTGACAGCAAACTAAAAAAAGGAGGTTGAGACCACAGATTTTCAAACCTAGACATTGGATAATGGAAATGGTATGATAAAAAGGTCGTATATTTAGTATCAGATTTTCATGGCAGCTAGGAAACTACTGTTACACACAGTGATATAACAATTAACTACAATGGTTGGGGTTCATGGCAATTTCAACAGATGGGCCCTCTCTCAGGCTTGATTGGTGACCTGGGTTGATCTTGGGCTAGAGGGCCTCTCCGGCTGGTCATCGGGGGCTCCCTCTGGCAGTGGGTCCCATGTCATTTTGCCCACCCTGCCACCCTGTTGTTACACCACTGGTTATATGCAAATAAAAAGATGGTTTGAAGTCGACAATTTCATGCTCGAGTCGTCAAGGACTACAATACAGTCATATGTGGGGTTGATACTGCTGATCAGCTGATGGCGTTATGCAATGCTGACAGAAAATTGCCGAAATCAAGGCACAGATTGTTTTTGTGAATTCTTGATGTTGTATTTATCAATGCCTATAACATAAATGGTCTGATATTTGAAACAACTGCCAAAAACTTATTTGGAAAAAAGGATAGTGGGCAAAAGACCAGTGGGAAGACCAAGAAGAACATGGACAGACCAACTGAAGGAGGACGTAGAGAGAAGAGGCTGGAATTGGGAGTACATCATACAGAGAAACCTTTCTGGACAGGGAAAGGTGGAAAACAATCGTCTATAACAACCAAGGCGCGTAAACCACACCTGGGAAACTGGAGATGGTCCCCAACGATAATGATGATGATGATTTGAAACAAGTCTGTAAAAAATTTCAGAAGATCCATTGCACAGGGTATGATGACTATGAAGGATATCGGTAAGAAGAAAAGGTCATCTACAGATATTTCACCAAGCCCTCATCCATTCAAACAACACAAGTCATACTATTCCACAATGAGAGACGTAATATTGGGAAACAGAGGTATACACTGTTCCTAATTAGTAAAAATCAGATAAAGATGTGAAGTATGTAGTATGATGAAGATACAGACAAAACATCATTCCAAATGTTCCACTGCAATGTCTTTTTGTGTCTGAATGAGCAAAAAGAATTGGTTTGTTGAATATCATGAGGCGAACATTTCATACCAATATGAACATAATTGATTTCAGTTGCTATTTCTGTACATCCTGTGAATTAGCACTTACAGTTAATTTTGAAAAAAATATCTGTGTTTAATTTGAAGTACTTTTCTACAAACAAATAATTAAAATTATAAATTTCCCTTTATTTCCAATAGCCGGTAGGAAAGGGTTAAAGGGCAAAAGTATCATTATTTCGGTAACGTATTTTTTGCTACGAGGCATTTATCTCCCTTGATACCTAGCCGAAATCGATAAATGGGCTATCATTTTAAAGAATCATGTCTCCGCTTAAGCATCATTTTAAATTAGGAACGAAATTTTTCAGAATTTGACCCCTGAAGGACAAAAGTAATAACTGTGAAAGTCGTATGTTTTAGATAGTCAATCTTTAGATAGCATCAGCACATATGACAGAAATATTAATAAACTGCCTCACTGGCTTGACTTTTGTTACATACCTATTACACTAAACAAAAACAAAAAATTGCTACAAACGAGCGGTTCTTCTTTCAACCTATTACAAACCACCAACCTTACAATTGATTGTATTTGCAAAAATTTTTGCACCGGTCATCTAGTAACTTTTATTTCCAGGACACAAGCTGCTCTTGCTGGTGCTGTAACTATGCTTCAGTCATTACCAGAAAAGCTCAGTCCCATTGTCAAACCTCTGATGGAATCAATAAAGAAAGAGGAAAATGAACAGTTGCAGGTAAGTGGCTTGCTGCATAATATGATTGTTGTGTGCTAGGAAGGCACAAGGGAAATAAACATATTTTTACCATGGCGAGTCCAACATGATGTGAAATTAATTTTAGAATTATGTTTTCAATTAGACTCTTGTTCATGTGGTAGCTTGAGGACAACACATTTCTCACAGGTATGCAAATAGTATGTCTGGCTTCAATTGTGCACACACTATTAAAAAAAGAGGGATGTTTGGGAAATGGACAAATCTCTATTTTGTAAGGAGCTGGAGAAATTGGAAATAGTGTTTTGGTATGATTTTTTACTTGTTCCTTTACACTTCATCAACATTGAGGTTGTTAGAGGTGTGATGGGACTGGGGACAAGGAACGAGAAGGAATTCGGCCATGGCCTTTTGAAGGAAGCATTCGGCATTTGCCTGGAGTGATTTGGGAAAACCCAAATCTGTATGCCCATTCGGGGATTCGAACTGGCATCATCCCAAATGTGAGGCCAGAGTGTTAACCGCTCACCCACCATGCTCGGGTTGGGTACGTTGATCTACCAGGTGTGTAAGGAAATATGAAACCAGAATTTGCCGATAGATGGCTCTAGCTATCAATGCAGTTACCATCAGATCGCGTCACTGTCTCCATTTTCTCTCGGTAAATCGCAGTGTTTTTGAGTGGATTAAAAAATTTAAAACTGGTGATTTTGATGCGAGAAACAAAGACCATGGATGACCTCCAAAGATGTTTGAAGACGGCTAGTTGCAAGCATTGTTAGATGAGGATGATACTCAAATGTAACATGGTAATCTGTGTCCATATGTTTAAAAATGCTGGGAAAGATCCAGAAGTTGGGAAAGCAGGTTCCACATGAACTGAATGAAAGACAGCAAGAAAAACGGAAAACCACTTATGAAATGCTGCTCGCCGTGTATAAAAAAAAGTCATTTCTCCATTGAATTGTGACAGGTGATCAAAAGTGGATGTATTTCGAGAACCCTAAGTGTAAAAGATCATGGGTAACTCGAAGTGAACCATCAACTTCTAGGCCAAATTGCTATGGAAAGAAGACAGTGCTCTGTGTTGGTGGTATTAAAAAGGTGTGATCTATTATGAGCTACTTAAAACCTGGTGAAACTGTTAATACTGAACGTTATCAACAGCAAATGATCAATTTGAATCGAGCATTGTGGGAAAAACGACCAGAATACCAGAAAAGGCAACACAAAGTGATTTTGCTTCATGACAATGCACCATCACATACAGCAGAACTGATCAAGGAACTGATTGAGGCACTTATTTGGGAGGTTCTGACGCATGAGACTTACTGACCTGGCTTAGATCCGTCTGATTACTATCTGCTTACATTGATGGGCAGGGCTTCACTTCTTATGAAAATGTACGAAAATGGTTTGATGACTGGTTTGCGTCGAAAGGTAAAAAAAAATGGTGTGGTATTCATGAATTGCTAGAGATACGGGGAGAATGTCTATCTAGCAATGAACAACATTTCGAATAAGGTACTTCGTATCATTTTTATGCAGTAAACGTGTATTTTTTTTATGAAAAAATTCCGGTTTCATATTCACACAGGTGGTATTTCTATTTTCACAAATGACTACTTTGAAACTATTGTCATTCACCAGATTCTTTAAACGTTTCAGTAGAAAAATCCTGTGTAAAAGCTATATGTGTATCATTCCTCCCATCTGTCAGTGACGGATTTATGAATTCTCTGAGCTGGGGCAAGAAAGGGTTGCCGCAGTATAAATCGCCACCCTTAAATCACGATTTTATTACCTTGTCTCCGCTCCCCAGAAGTTATAACCCAGGGCAAGTGCCCAGGTTTCTCTCCCCCCCCCCCCAGATCCTGTTCTGCATGTGGCACTCCATCTAAATTTTTGTAACTGCTGTAAAATCGTATGGTTTCATGGTGATGACAATTGATAAAAAAAATTCTCTAGCCTCAAGCTGTGTCCGATTTTTGCACTGCAAGGACATTTTGAGGGCCCAATTTTCTGCCCCTATTTTCAACCAGCTGAAGTAAAATGGGAAGCTACCAGTGTAGCAATTATCATGTGTGGAGTTGGTGATGAGTGTGAACCATTTCCTTCCCACTGAGAATCAAATTCTCATATTGCCATATTTTTACTGCTTAACCTTATTCAGTGACATCGTCTCTGCCTCGCTGCTCCTTTAACATTTTGATTGCTTACTTGATCAAAATGCATTCTTAAAAGTTCTAAGGTGTCTCTTAAAGGGAATCCACATAAAAAGAGGTATAATATACCATCAAAGCTCACACTTTAAATTTCCCAGTTCTATTACGTCCACAGATTCACTGGTACCTGCATTTACATAATAAAAAACTGGGAATGTCCTTGACGTATTTGCCTAGAAGGTATAAAGGGGCATTTATTTTGCTTTCAATGGTTCGTATTGACATTCCTTCTTCGTGAAGTTTTGTGAATCCATATAACTGAAGAGGCACTGGAGTGCAGGGTTGGAGGTGCCTTGTCAAATCTTCCACCAAAGTTGGAAGGAGCTGTCCTGCTGGTAAGCCTGGATGTAGGATCCCATTTGATCTCATATGCCTGGTCCTCCAAATGTTGTACCTTTTTTTTCCCCTCCGCTATTGTAGTCCACCTTTCACAATGCCACTTTGCATTTTTGCTTATTTACCAGAAGAATTACTGTATGTTATTATTCTTTAGTTCCCATATTTCATTCCTATCCTCTTTAGAGATGTTTCATTTTAATGGTTTAACCTTGCACAGTACTAGGCATGTTTTACATCTAATGTCCTCTGCTTCTTCTCCAGGTATAGTGCACGATATAATTTGTACAGCACTGATGATTTCCCTATAATGTACTGCTGTAGAAACAGGAGCTAAATTAAGGCCTTCTTGTATGTGTGGTTGCAATCATTCACATAATTGATGATTACACCCGTGGAACATGTCTCCCAGGAACATATAACTGACAAGTGACACTGTTTGGTCGACACTCATTGATGTAACAAATAACTATAAGCAATGGTATTGTCATTCACTCATTCCCAATAGTATCTACAGACAAAATGTTTGCTAGGAAACAAAGCTTTTAGCCCAGGTTAAACGTTTTTTGAGCAGTGTCATTACAGAAGGTATTGAGATCAGAACAACTGATTGCTTGGTAGACAGGGACACAGGATAGCAACTCAACATGGCCTGGAACCTGGCTCGAAATTTTGAAGAAGTGAAGAGGCGCGAGATCAGGGATTGATGTCACCGGCCAAAGTGTTCAGCATAAACATTTGATTAATATTGGCAATTGACTTGACACAGGAGGGTAATGGTTCCCCCTCCTCCCCACCACAAGTGACAACAGCTGCAATGGCAGAGTGCCGTTTTACTGAGAATGGGGGCAGTAAATTTGACCTGCTGACACAATTATTTTAACTGTTGTACAGGGTGACACAGACTAAAGTGCTATTTTGAAAAGCACGCGAATTGTGTTTAACTGATGGAATGGGTGGGGATGCAGGCAGCCATGTTCCTGATGCCTTAGCATTTAGTAACAATGGGGTCATAGTCACCTGCCAAAGCATTTTATCAGAATGTTATTAATTATGCACATGCATGTCGTGCTTTTCTCACCAATTTTCAAATCATTTGCAATCGACTGGTGCGTTGTTCAAATGCAATTAAAAAGTGGGTTAAGAACTTTGAAGAGACTTCGTCAATGTTGAAAGAGAAGCCTGGGAAATCAAACACAGTGTGTACTAAAAACGTAGAGCTTGTAACAGCTGAAATCAAAAGAAGCCCGTGTCATTCTGTTCGCCGGCATGGCACTACTATTGGGATTTCCAACAGAATGGTTAGATTTAATTAATGAAGACATTTTAAGTGACTTGGGGTATTATTATTATTTTCTTGTGGTGTTACTTTAAGAGTAAGGTGTATCAGGATAATCCACGACAAACAGCTGAAACACTGAAATAATGTATCCGAAAGGAGCTGGTTGAAATCCCACTGGCAGTTCTGACGAATGTGATGGAAAAGCTTCAAGGATCGCCTGGAATAATGTTGATGCCTGAACAGACATCATCGTACTGGAGTTACATTTATCTTTTTTGATAGTTAACCTAATTTTCATGAATGCTTTTTCATGTCATTTAAGGTGGTATTAGCTTGACCTGTATGTATCCATGTAACTGAATCTTGCAATTCAATTTTCACCCACTTCCAGGTGTCGGAGTTATTTGAAATTTTTCACACATATTAAGAACTGGTGACAATACAACATTTTCATAGCAACGTCCAGCTATTCTCATTATTTTGACAGTAACAATAGAAAAGTAACGGAATTTTTCCTTTTAATTTACACTCAGTTCCAGATTTCCAAATTGTTTAAAATTTTGTACACATATTAGGAACCGGTGACAATGCAATAATTTCATAGAATTGTCCTGATATTCTCATTACTTTGACAGTAACAACAGAAAACTGTTTGAATGCAATGTAATATTTTATTTCCTGATGCTCAAATTGTTTGAAAATTTGTACACGTTTAAAGTACCGGTGAAAATACAGTAATTTCATCGCTATGTCCTGCTGTTCTCATTACTTTGACAGTAACAAAAGGAAAGTAATGGAATCTGTAAATTCAGTTTCACCCACTTTCAGATATCTGAATTCTTTGAAATTATGCACACATATTAAGAACGGGTGACAATATAATAATCTCATAGTAACGTCCTGCTATTCTCATTAATTTGTCAGTAACAATAGAAAAATGGTTGAATGTGATGGAATCTCACAACTGAATTTTAACACACATCCAGATGTCCAAATTGTTTGAAACTTTGCACATGTATTCAGAATTGATGACAATTCAATAATTTCATAGCTGAATCCTGATATTCTCATTACTTTGTCAGTAACTATACAAAAGTGGTTTGCTTTAATGAAATCTGTAATTGAATTTCAACCCAATTCCGGTGTCCAAATTGTTCAAAACTTTGCTCATGTATTGAGAACCAGTGACAATACAATAATTCATAGATATGTCCTGGTATCTCATTACAGTAACAATAGAAAAATGGTTGAATGCAATGAAATATTACTTTTCAATGCTTACCCACCTCCTCACGTCTGAATGTTTTGACATTTTGCACACATATTAAGATCAGTTTCAATACAATAATTTCATATCTATGTCCTGAAATTCCCATTGTGAACTAAAAAGTTAAAAATAAAATTATAGTTTAAAAAACTAAAATACACGCTTTTGTAGCAATGTGAACTACATTTAAAAATTAGTTTTACCTCTTAGTTCACATTGCTACAAAAGCATGTATTTTAGTTTTTTAAATTATAATTTTTGACAGCAGTTTCAAAATCGCACTTTAATCTGCCCCACCCTGTATGTGATGTCCAATACTGGTGTGCTGAGGATCTAATTAAAAAAGACCAAACTTATCTGAAGGTGCTGAAGGTATGATTGGCATAACAATTTACAGATGAAAATATTCTCAGAATTCGATCACATATAATCTTCTTCTTCCTGTTGCATACCTATCATTATAACATAACACTTAATTTGGTTGCTTTCACTTCATTTGTCCTGCATTTCCTTACACCCATCTTGACTTCACATCCAAAGACTTTTTCTTTCTATTCTGCTCTTTTATCAAATCACAATTCATCATGATATGTTGTGTAATATTGTTTTGTTGTCAAATATAAAAAGGATAGTTCTAGAGAACTGTTTTGTTAATATCTTTTGGTCATCATCATAATCTTCGTTAGACATTTCTGCCCTTGTGGTTCGTCCTGCGCAACCTCTTCCAAGTTTTGCAGTCAATTCAAGATTTTTTTTTTTTTCTTCACCTCTTTTCTTCAAAATGACTCCATTAGCCTCTGTGTTTTTCTTTACTTGGTTCATCGATCTTGCCTGAGGTCTTCCAACTGGTCTCCTCCCCTTCCTGCTGTTGAGCAGTGCTAATTTCGGCATCCTCCACTCCTTCATCCTCATAACATGCCCCAGCCACTGCAGTCTTCTCCTTATGAACATCTCTTCTGATGCTTCCACTTATAGTCTCTCCCTGATGTTTTGATTTCTGATTTTATCTTTCCTCATGTCATTCTCTATTCCTCTCAGAAACCTTATCCCTGCTGCCTGAAATGTGCTAATATCTCTCTTTGTTCAAGTCCAGGACAAGCCATAGGTCATTATGGGCTGGTAATACACTTTATAGAACAGAATTTGGATTTCCTTTCCTATGTTCCACCACCAGATTACATCCTTTATGTGATAATACAATTATCCATTCTTCCTTACTCTCTGACCTATTTCTTCCTCCATCTTTCCATTGATAGTTACACCTTGCTTCTCAGATACACAAGTGATTCTACCCATTCAATGGGGCTCTGGTGAAGTTACGACAGGCCTAGCAAGCCGATAGTGGATGGAGCATGCTTTCAAAACTTAAACACATCCCTGGAAAGGCTGGATATTATCTTTTGGTAATAAACACAAAATTGTTTACATATTTATGTACTGTTTGCTCAGAGATCTCACTCTTCTATCCAAATGTTAGTATACATTACTAATAAATGTATTTTGTATTCTGTTCATTTTGTTCTTTTTGCAGCTGTCATAATGTTGTCAATAACTTTGCGAGATTTATAATGTGTACAATCAATCTCTAGCTGGCTCGATCCACGAAGCAGACTGTAGGCATTGGTTGAAATGTCAGGTTAGGAAGGAGGAATGATTTAATGCAGTATAAATATCGCAAAATTATTGACAGTACTATGCTTAATGTTTATCATAGCTGAGTAACCATGTATGTATCTCTGTAACTCACTTTTTGGTATGTTAATATCTTCTCTCTTTTAATCTGTTTCATTTTTTTATGGATTTTAAAATATTAAACAACTAGATATTCAAGCCTTTTAAGTGTTTTTGCAGTTTAAATTATTCATTGCTTGTAATTATGTCATTTGTTTTATCTTTACAGAGACTTGCTGCTGAACATCTGGCCCGCTTAGTTGACTTATGTGTAGATAGAGATCCTTGTCCAAATTCAAAAATTATTACAAATCTGTGTACCTTTTTACGTTGTGATCCAGAATTTTCACCACGTATTCAGGTTAGTAAAAGAATGTCCCTGGTAGTATTATAGCTGTAGCCAATTCTGAAAGTAATTCTAACTTATTTTGATCCTAATAAGCTGTTTACTCTTTAATAACCTCTTTTGAGTGCAGTATGCACTAAAAGCCAGCAAACTTTCAAAATAGCTGTAATTTATCTCTGTAAGCTCTGAAGCAAAACCATGCTAAAGTAGTTAATATGTATTATATAAGTTATCATTTTGCAATGTTTACTTTTCAGCTAATATTTCTAAACCTTGTCTGGCCATATAAATTTTGGTTTTCCATGGTTCCCCTCTCAAAAAAATCGGCCATGCCAATGCCAGGAATATGTCTGATTTTATTTCCTGTCCTGCCTTTAACAATGTCAGTGATGTGTAAAGCCCCACACAAAAAAGAAGGAATACATTTGAGTTGTCGTTGAAAAACTGAATATTACCTATATGTTTCAGAATATCTGAAAAACGAATGTTTCTTTTCAGTTTGATTAATTTGCCTTTACAATGCTTCTGTTCTATAGCCATCAGTATGTGATTCGTACTTTAAATTGTATCACAGACTAGATGATGCCCACAAATTTGTTCGTGTTTGTAAGGACTTTGATTTAAATCACCATAGTGCACGATGGGAGACTTGAGGATACTGCTATACACAAACAAACACCAGTGGTCTGTGCTAGGTATTTTTGGCTGTGGAGTGAAATACACACACGTCTTGGTCAAAATATTGAAATGCCTTCCATTGACCAATTTCAAGCACCGTATCTTCCACACCCCCATAGCTACCGACATTCAACCACCATGGTCCACGTTGAGAGACTCAAGGTTACTACCACACACAAATACCAGTGGACTGAGCTAGGTAATGTAGCTGCAGAGTGAAATATAGGGACACGCGTGTCTATTTTTATATCAGGTCGACCACTTTCAAGCACAATATTTACCAACCCCCCACAGCTACTGACATGCAATCACCATAGTGCACGATGGAAGATTCCAGACTACTACCACACAACAAACACCGGTGGTCTGTGCTTGGTAGTTTGGCCTGCAAGGTGAAATACAGGGACACGCCTCTTTGGTAGAAATAGGAAAATGCCGTAGGTCGACCACTTTCAACCACCATACCTCCAACCCCAACAGCTACCAACATGTGCACGATTGGTGCTCCATGCTTCTAGCACATAGAAAACACAAGTGGACTGTGCTAGGTAGTTATGGCTGCAAAGTGAAATATAGGGAGACACACATCTTTAGTCAAAATATGAAAGTGCCCGGATCGACTGGTTTCAACACATCTCCCTCCCCCCCCATATCTACAGACATGCCACCACAGTAGTGCACAATGGGATACTCGATGCTACTACCACACATGCAACACTGCGTTATGTAGTTATGGCAGCAAAGAGAAATATAGGAACAGACGTCTTGGTTGAAATTTGAAAATGTCCCAAATTAACCACTTTCAACCACCGTGCTCTCGCACCCCACAGTTGCCAGCATTCGACTAACATTGTGCACGATGAAAACTGCTTGCTGCTACTACTACATACAAACACCGGTGATCTGCGCTATGCAGAGTGAAATATAGGGACACAGGTGTGTGTGTGTGTTTGCCAGTGAAGATGTTAGAAGGGATCGAATTTAATTATGATGAACTGTTAAAATTTGTTTGGTAACATTTAGAAAAAAAAAAGATTCACAAAAGGTACCCCCCCCCCCCCCCCCCCCCCCCCCCCCCCCCCCCCCCCCCCCCCCCCCCCCCCCCCCCCCCCCCCCCACCCCCCCCCCCCCCCCCCCCCCCCCCCCCCCCCCCCCCCCCCCCCCCCCCCCCCCCCCCCCCCCCCCCCCCCCCCCCCCCCCCCCCCCCCCCCCCCCCCCCCCCCCCCCCCCCCCCCCCCCCCCCCCCCCCCCCCCCCCCCCCCCCCCCCCCCCCCCCCCCCCCCCCCCCCCCCCCCCCCCCCCCCCCCCCCCCCCCCCCCCCCCCCCCCCCCCCCCCCCCCCCCCCCCCCCCCCCCCCCCCCCCCCCCCCCCCCCCCCCCCCCCCCCCCCCCCCCCCCCCCCCCCCCCCCCCCCCCCCCCCCCCCCCCCCCCCCCCCCCCCCCCCCCCCCCCCCCCCCCCCCCCCCCCCCCCCCCCCCCCCCCCCCCCCCCCCCCCCCCCCCCCCCCCCCCCCCCCCCCCCCCCCCCCCCCCCCCCCCCCCCCCAAAAAAAAAAAAAAACCCCAAAAAAAAAAAAAAAAAAAAAAAAAAAAAAAAACGGAATTAATTTTTAAAAGCTATATATTTTCCCTCTTTTTTATTAACAAAACAACCTTATATCCTTCAAAATACTCTCCATTACACCTAATTCATTCGTCACACTGGTGCTTGCACTGTTCGAAACATTTTCTGTAGTCATCTTTATTAATGGCCGACTGCTCCTCCCCCTTTTTTTTGTTTCCCTCCCTTGGCCTCGTTAACGTTGTCAAATTGATGATCTTTCCATGTGTGGAAATAACAAAAAGTCGCATGGAGCCAGGTCAGACAAGTAAGGTATGGGGGGGGCAACAGAAAGAGCTATTTGACTGCTTTCCAACAATGTAGCTGCAATTCCTGATGAATCAAATGAAAGTACAATTTCATTCTGCAAGTGAATCGTTACCAAATTCAATGAGATCAATAAAGTTTTTCCAGTTCCATTGGGACGGGTCCAAGAAGTAATTCTCTCTTGTTCCATTGTTCACATCTTCAATGAATATATTTTTGTTGCTGATTCAACTGTGAAACATTCTTTCAAACTGATTCTCTCAATGCATCACAATTATATTGTTTTTCACATTTCAACTTTTGATTAAATGTGCAGTGCATCAGATGAGTGGGTGCTGTCATGACTAATTGAGATATTACCAGGGGGGGCCCGATTGGCATGCACAGACCAGGCTCTGTGCATGATGTCTTTACAGGAGCACTGTGTTTACCAGAGCGTTTAAGCTTATGGTCGTGTGCCGTATTGTGAATGTCATTTTGATTAAAACATCATGTAAACTGTACTAAAATGCCTTATGTACTGTCACCAGCTGCACATCTTACAGTAGGGAAAAAAATGGAAGGTATTGATATCACATGTAATCATTTCCAAAGGATTTACAACCTATGAAAACATGGGTATATAAACGGTAAGAACGATTTCAATATAACAACTATGCTTCCAAAATTTTATTCCAGAAGATTATGTTTGAGGCTTGCAAATGAAATTACTTAATTTACCTTCCAAAATGTGTTTAATACAGTTTCTGTGCCAAGTGGTAATTTTCCTGAAATGCTTTTTAATACCTCTGTCATTCATAGTTTACCCACCATCATCAGCAAAAACAAAGAAGCATAAATGATAAACATCAAACCACACATGCGAAAAAAAATAGCAATTGTAACCCTTGCTGCTGTATCACCTTAAAAATGTGCTTTGACCATAATTGATACTGGCAAAGTTATTATTATTATTAGTTACAATGGAGATCATACCTCAGTGATAACAGGGACAATTTTTCTACATACTTACTCCCAATTCATTCGTATTTTTTATATTAAATTCCTTCACAGTCTGAGGTACATTTATCACTCATTATCTACTCGGATAATTTGTTCTATTCTCCCATTCCCTCGCCTCCAAATTAAAACTTTTCTACACTCTGATACCAGTTGCCAACTGCTAATTAATTATTATTATCCTCTATCGCCTTCCATCAATATTTATCCATTTTTATATATAAAAAAAAGACAAGTGGGGGATCTTGAAGCAAATATGAAAAAACTGGAAGCTTCATGTTTGGCTCTGAAGATCATTAACAAATATCTTCAAGAGTAATTGAGAGCAACTTACAGGAAACAGAGCGCTCAGGAACAATAGAAATAAGTTAGTACACAGCAAGATTAAAAAGGTACTGAAGTAGATATTTTCGAAAAATCAGATTAAATGTTTACTAATAAGTAAAAAATATGGAACAGGGATGGTGTCTGCAAATCAGTGACATCACGTGCTATTCCAAAACACTGTTATTTGTTTTTATGAAATTAGCTTGTGGCTGTGATTGTATATCTAATGAAAAGAACACCTTTATTGCAAAATAGTTGACAAGTCTTCAGATGCGCCAATGAGTGTCATAAAACTATGCAAGGACAGCAATGTTTATTTGTTTACGGAACTGGAATGCAAAACTGTACAAAAGAGAGAGTCTCTTCAGTTGCTCACATCATATGTTCCAAATACGAAAAAAGTACACAAGACGGTATGTGATTCTTATTATCAAGTAGTTATAAATTTTCTTTCAATTAATTTCTTCGGCATGCGTAAAGTGCATAGTTTCGAACAAGTGTGCGCTGCTACATTTGCCACTTGTATCCCTTGCTTCTGTTTGCTCAACAACGAATAGTTGCTTGTATCGCTTCAGGCCCAATCTTTAGTAGAATAACCTTGGGTAATACCTGATTCGATATCATCAAACATATGTCCACAATTAATATTAGTGAATAGAAATAAAATAGCTATATTTGTTGGACAGGTTGCAAAAAAAAAAAAAAAAAAAAAAAAAAAAAAAAAAAAAAAAAAAAAAAAAAAGTGAAGGTAATTTTATTTTAATTTAGGATGGAATACATTTTTACATATCTTGCAGTATTTTTTTTTTTCAATAGAAAACATTTAATTGGGGTTATTTGCATCCCGAAAGCATAAGGAACAAAACAAAAAAATAATTACTCATGCGTTATGGTCTTGTGTTTGAACAAAACTCCAATCGAAAAAAGAAAAAAAAAGCACTTTCAGTTTTTTGCAAATTTTCTGATTTTCTAAATAACTTTTCTGAGTTTTCTTTCCCTAAAAATCTTATTCGGACTATTTTTTATAAACATTTTTTTTTTAAGAAATTGGTCCATAGAAAACTGAATGTTCAGTTTTTCCAAAATTTTCTGAGCAGCTTGTTCAGTTTTTGCTTTTCTAAACATCTTTTTCGAACCATTACGATCATTTAAAAAGAAATTAGCCAAATTGATCCATAATGAAAAGTACTTTGTTTTTTCTTGAATTTTCCAGACATATTTTCAAATTTTGTGTCTCTAAAAACCTTATTCAGACTACTACGAACATTTTGTTAAAAAAACTTTCAGTTTTTCCCGAATTTACAAATTTTCTAGCGATTTTTCCAAATTTTCCCCCTCTTAAAACCTTATTCGGACCATTACAAACAATAATAAAAAAAAAATAGCAAAATCGGTCCAGCTGTTCTCAAGTGATGCAATTTCTGATGACTAGCACTTCATTTTTATCTATATAGGTATGTTTGACAAATTACAAAAAATCTCTCCTCCTCCCATCTATTTTTCCAATTATATCACTGAAAAATTTAAGTTGGTGGCTTTTAATAAGGACCTACAGCAAAAATTGCTTTGGACAAGATACAGTGACAATTATTTTAAAATTTTATTTTATTACAAAAACCTCGCTTTTGTGATCCATAGAATAAGATTTTGTAAAGATTTAAATATGTGATTTGTTAAAATAAACATATTGAGCTGACTGGTGGTTGTTTGTCTATAGTTTATCCATGGCGTGATACTAACATTAACTTCAATTTCAGTCCTTCAGTTGGTGTTCACGGGCCATAAAACATAATTTCACTAGCGTCATTAAAGTTCGAAAAGTTATGCCAACCTACTAGGCCGATTACGGGAAAAGGTTGCCGGCTCATGCACAAAGTAACAACGTATAGATATGAACGCATTACACTCTTTTAATAACTTGAAAAATGATACAACTCGCCAAGGTGAACCGCCCGTGATTAATAACCTAATTTAATGGTATTCCGAAGATTGCGCAGTTCGTAACTAGGAAAATGTTCAGGCCTACATATATCTGCCGTACTACACTCGAAAGCACAGTTCTTATCACGTCACAGTCATTACACAAACGTTTTTGGGTACCGTTTATATTCAGTAAGAAGTTATGTAGTTTTACTCTTGTGTAATCACTGCCACACACACAAGTACCGTATTCGCAACATTCTTCAGAACCGCGCGTTTACACATGCTAACGGTTCGGCAGCTAGCAACAGACTTATGCCATCTTTCCCTGCGATGATCATCTCATGTTTACCAATATTGTTATACCAGGGATACTGTTGTATCGCCACACCCCCTCCGAAATATCCTTTTGGCGAAAGATGTGTTTCTGTCGCCACCATGCTAACACAATGCTCTAATGAACAATATTGCTGGTGGTTACCTGGCATATCGTTTACAACCGTACTGAACATTCACATATAAACATTAAAAATAAACACAAAAAATGAAAATACATCAAAATACAATGGCTTTATCTACTATTTCTTTTTTCTCTACCTTCTTCTACACTTTGCCTCTTTCACATTTCATGTTCTATAACGTACTATTAGCACATGTGCACATATTTCACCAGTTTCTACAACACCAACAAGTATATTTGGTCATACCCGTATATAAATCACAACACTATCCATCCTATCATGAGACACAGGCTAGCAGAAGCACATACTCGACTAGCCTTCATCGTATGTAGGATAAACAAAGGTGCGGGTTGCTTATCTGTGCACAACCGCCAAGAAGTATGCAACTGTGTCACACTCAGGTAATGACAGAATACCAAAGTAACGATACTCCACCAGTAATGGATTGGATTTACTACCTCTTGTTGGGAGACAAAACAAACATGATAATCTAAGCCTACCGAAATGCAAAGGAAGGGTATGCATGGATGTTTCAACCATACATATTGAGGTATCTGAAGACTGTACCTGACCCCCCCCCCCCTTGCTGAACATGTCTACTTCTTCCTTACAACATTCCTCCCTTCACCAAACGACTTTAAACCCCGCTTCTTCCAACTTTTTTCTTATTCACATTCTTTGCTTCATCATACAAATGTACCTCCCGCTCTTCCTCCATCTTTCCCCTTTCTGCAAATATTCCTCCTTTCATCTGTGGATAACAAAAATCAACTTCTTCTCTCTTTCTCTCTCGTCTTCTTGTTTATATCAGGTCTGTGTTGCAGATATATAACACCTTTCATTTCTTCCTGAGATTGGTTACTTTCTTCACCTGCATCACACCTTGTACGCTCTTGACACCATAATATTTTACATCACAACTACCTCAGCTCTTATCATCCACATCACATTTTTCTCCTATATATTCGTCTTCCTTTTCATTGCAAATGCTGTTCTGTGTACCTTCTTCTCTTCCATAAACCTCACAATGCTTTTCTTCTTTCGGTAATCGGTCGAATTCTTCGCTCATTACTATCTGTTCTGTCTCTTGAATCACCTCTTGCAAGGTTTCAGGTTTTTCTGTAGTTACTTCCCGTACATCTTTGACTGTCACTCCTCGTAACCCATCTTCTTCCATCGCAACTTTTGTCTCTTTATACTCAGTTTCTTGGCGTGACTTCTCTATTAGTTCTCGCTGCCTTCTCATCCATAAAGTCACCATATCGTGCTATCTACTCGTAACAAATAAACGCTGCCATCTAATTTCTCGTGACAGCGTACTCTTGTTCAGGGACTTGAGCTCTGCAATCACCTCCAATAGTAACAGTCGGCATTTGTGCGATGAATATCCCCCAGGCATCTCTCTGGGTATGCCTACCTCGTCCATGTTTATACTCTCTCCAGAAAACGTGACACGTAACAATTAAAAAAAAAATCTTAAGTATGGAGAAATGGCACCAGCAGGAGTATAGCACAAACAAGTATTTTATATACTTCGAAGACAAGACACTGATACCAAATCAATTGAATCTTTGGCAAATAAGTTATGTATTTTTGATTAAACAACGTAACAGAAACTTCAGTTGCTGAAATCGACCAGAAATTTCAGTGAAGAGTCTAACTTTGATTGGCATAAGACTGATTTGCCACAATCATGAATCTTCGAAAAGAATTTTCAACTCAAACTTACATTGATTTCTTTGATATTATTCGAAATAATTCGTGTAAAGAAAACTAATGATTCATGCAGACAGTAATTTTATTCGAAGTTTAAAAGAGACGATTAGGAAAGATTACACAAGTTATTATGCAGTAAAAAAATTTAAAATTGCTTATGTCAATTTGTGTCTCTCACAAAAATAAAATAAAATCTTACACTTCCCTTTTGTGTTCTTCAAGTCACTCCGCTCCATCTGCTACTCAGTACTGCATCTTGCTGTATCTTGAAATTGTACCTCGAAGTCACAGCTCAAAATCGCAGCTCGAAGTTGAACTTTCCTCCCTTGAAGTTGATTTGTCGATTGCTCAAGTTGCCTCCGCCGCTAAGTAGTGTCTCTGGAGTGTTTCTTCTTCGCACGTGAACTGCTTTGGTCATTGCTACTTTGGCGTGCGGTCCTATCGTTGATTGTTGACCGTCCACTTCATAATTGTTAGTGTTTTTTCCAACAGTAGTGACTAATTAATGTTGATTCCTACCCTGGTTTAATAACACGGTCCTGTCATGGTAAATAAGGATTTAAATATGTGAATTGTTAAAATATAAACATATTGAGCTGACTGACAGTGGTTTGTTTTATAGTTTTTCCATGGTGTGATACTAACATTAACTTCAATTACAGTCCTTTAGTCAGTGTTCACGGGCCATAAAACATAATTTCACAAGCATCATTACAGTTCTAAAAGTTATGCCAACCTACTAGGCTGATTACGGGTGAAGGTTGCCGGCTCACGCACAAAGTAACAACGTATAGATATGAACGCATTACACTCTTTTAATAACCTGAAAACTGATACAGCTTGCCAAGGTGAGCCAACCGTGATTAATAACCTAATTTAACCGTATTCCGAAGATTGCACAGTTCGTAACTAGGAAAATGTTCAAGCCAACATATATCCGCCATAATACTCGTTGAAACCACAGTTCTCATCATGTTACAGTCATAACATAAACGGTTTGGCGTACCACTTATATTCAGTAAGCAGTTACATACTTTTACTCTTGCGTAATCACTGCCACACACAAATACCGTATTCGCGACATTCTTCAGAACCACGCATTTACACATCCTAACGGTTCAGCAGCTAGCAATAGACTGATGCCATATTTCGCTGGAATGATCTTCTCACCTTTACCAATATCGATATACCAGGGATACTGTTGTATCATCACAATTTGCTACTAAGCAATAAAAGTTTACTTACTTGAATTGGTAGTCAGATGGCTTAGCTGTTGATACATCCACCCTGCTAATTGAGGATTCAAGGTTATAATATCTGTCTGCCCGGCTATTATTATGGACATTTAACCTTAACTTTACTTCTTGCAAAGATTTAGATGTTTATTTAAATAAATTTCACCAGATTTACACACATTTTATAACTAAAGAGCTATGGCCTTACTTTCTGGAGGACATGAATTTGGATCCACACCCTAACCTCCGGGTTTGGGTTTTCCGTGGTTTCCCCAAATGAATCTAGGTAATTGTTGGAACAGATTCTTCAAAAGGCCATAGCCGAATTCCTTTTCATTCTGCAGTCCTTTCCTACCTCTAATGATATTGATGTGAACGAGGCTAAAGCCGGAAACAAAAAAAATCTAAAGATACCAAAAACTGATGTAAGTTCTGAATGCCTCACATACAGTTCATTATATTTTGCTTTATATCCCTACTTCTGATTTATTAACTTGCATATGTTTAAATTGCTGGTAAATATTGCCAGAACATTGTAGTGAATCATACAGCAAATAGCTGCTATTAACTTAATATCAGTGTACCAGAGCTAGTCGTAGAATTTGAATATTATATTGTATGTACGCATTTATCTTAGGTGTAAAAATTGGTGAAAATACATGCATTTGATAATGAGAAACTTGTTTTGTGTATGTATTGTAGTTCATTTTACTTATGCCTGATCTCTTTCTGTTTATCTATTTGGTCATTTCTGTAGTATCATTGATTTACAAATTTTAATTAATTTCTGTGTTCATCCAGATATTTTGATCCAAGAGTTTCTGCTTTCTTTAGGTCTCTGAAGCAACTAGTAATGACAGTGGGACTGAAAGTATTGGAGATGGGTCTCGTACTGGTACACCCACCAGCTTTTCCAGCTATGCCAGTTTTGCCAACAATTACCTTGGAATTCTAACTCTTCAAAACCAACAGAAGGTAAAGTAACAAAAGTACAAAAAAGTAAAACTAGAAAAAAAGGGTGAATTTTTCAGCTTGCTGAGCTTCCTTACCAGGTTATGTAAAAATTTTATGAAAACTATTAACTGTAATTAGAGTGAATTATTTGTGAGCATTATTACTTTATCTTAATAGCTCTGGTTTGTAAGTATCAAAGAAGACCTTAATTGTTGCAGTTAAAACTTAAAGATGCTTTTGATAGAGATTTCTTCTGAAAGAAGATAGGGACACGTGAGATAAACTGTGGTGAAATTTGCAAAAGATGACACGATATCCTCTTGGATAGAAAAGTGCAGCCCACTCCAAACAAATGAGGGACTGGGTCCAAGAGAAAATAAAATTCGTTGCCAAATGCTAGAAGACATAATTTGGTCCTAGTTGGCCTCAATGAATGTACTTACGAAAGATGTATCATTGTCAAACACCGTATGGTTAAGATGCATGATGTAAGTACATGTGATCATGATTGTCCATCTCAGGAGTTTTGTAGCCACTACATTAAGAATGTACTGATCATTACCAGGTCCAGTTACCTTAGACAAGTTAGTTCATCATTAGTTGGTTTGCATTGTGACAGGAGATAGTGGAACCACAGTGCAACAGCTCTTGCCAATTTAATACTGATACACAAAAATAGTTAACAAGCCACACCATCCAGAACCATCTGTGTATGGTTGTAGAAACCATTGCCCATGATGCTACCTCTGCTGACTGTGTATTACAGGGAGCAAAGAAAAGCATGATTATGGGAACATCGCCATTGGACTCAAAAAAAGAAAAATGTGCTAATGAGTCAAGATTCATGCTGATTGCAAAGTATGACTCAACCATCATGATGTCATAGAATCTTATTGCCTGGATAAATACTCTTCAAGCTGGTGCAAGTGGCATTCTCAAGGGGACTTAAAATGTGAAACAGGTTTCATAGTTAAAGCTGTGAAGAGTTTTTCGGGACACCACCACTTTGGAACTCAGTAGATGGGAACTTGCCTATCAATACATCCTAGACACCAGACCTACTCCTGGCCTCAACCTATGCTAAACCTGTCACTTACTGTTTTACAGTCAGTTTTCATATATATTTGTGTATATATTTTTAGTATTTTTATATCTTTCTAGTATCATTTAATTATCCTCATAACTGATCCTAATTATATTTTTTAAACAAATTTCATTTTAACTCTACTGTTTGTCATAGAGATTATTCTGTTTCATTATTATCATTGGTCAACTCTCCCCCTCCACCGGTTCAAAACCCACCCTCCCGCTTGTTTCATCTGTGTTTCATTCGTCTGACAGGTCTGCTCAAA
The DNA here is from genome assembly GCA_031002005.1 of Vandiemenella viatica. NCBI lineage: Eukaryota > Metazoa > Arthropoda > Insecta > Orthoptera > Morabidae > Vandiemenella > Vandiemenella viatica. Next base: position 4,126 of record JARYHS010011076.1, on the reverse strand, counting down.
AGCCATAAATCTTTGAAAAAGCCTGAAAAAGCACCTCTGCTGAATGCTCAGTCAAAAGAAAAACTTCAGCCTGTCAAGGAGACATCAGATGTTGCTGTTGTATCGGCTAATTCTTTGGATTTTGCTGTTCCTCCTCCAAGTACAACAAATACTTTAACAGTTCTCAAGAACTCAGTAGTTGATGCTGAAATGAGGTGGACTGTGAAGTATGTGACTAGTCATTACTCGCATAATTCTTGCAAAGACATCAATTTGTTATTACAAGAAATTTTTAGTGACAGCCAGATAGCTAAACTATTTTCCTGTGGACCAACAAAATGTGCTTATCTGCTTTGTTTTTGCCTTTCACCATTTTAATGAAATTTGTTTTATGACTCTGAAAAAATGCAGTCATTATGTTTTATTGTTTGATGAGAGTTTAAACAACTTCTTACAAAGTAAACAACTCGATGTCCATGTGCGATACTGGAATGAATGTTCAAACACAATTGAAACCTTATATTTAACTTCTGCTTTTATGGGCCATGCCAAAGCTGAAGATTTGATTGAACATTTTTTGGAAGCAGTTCAGAAGTTCTCTCTCCAAAATGTGATACAGGTTTCAATGGATGGTCCATCGATAAATTTGAAATTTTTCAATATGTTGCAAAAGAAATTAAGAACTGAATTTAATTGCGAAATGTTGGATGTGGGAACATGTGATTTACATGTTGTAAATAATGCATTTAAACATGGTTGCCAAGCTTCTGGTTGGCACCTTGATTCAGTCCTAGTTTCCTTATTTTCGTTATTTAAAGATTCACTCGCGAAAAGAGAGGATTGCCTCAATATTTCCTCTCATGTCCTCAAAATTTTGTTCGCACAGCTGGTTGGAAAATTTACCTGCAGCAGAAAGGGCATTAGAAATATGGGACGGTGGTAAAAGCTACATACAGAATGTGGAAAAGGGCTCTTTGCCTAAACCTACATGTAAGTCCTTTTTAACAATTCAACAGGCAGTGAAAGATAATCGTATTTGTTCAAAACTGAAATTTTCTAAATTGACAATCCCATTCTTGGCTTTTTATCAGAGCAAAAAAACCTCTCTTGCCATTTATGGCAGAGCATATAAGAAAATTTATTACCAATTTTATTGTTATCTTCAATGTTTTTAAGAAAGAACACACAAAAGTATTGACTAATGTACAAAAAGCTGCAACATTAGACCTGAGTGATGTGTCGAAGTGTAAGGACAAAAGAGCATACCGGGATGGTAGTGCCTTATCTAACAGTTCACTTGACTTAAAAGTTCTGTGTAATTTAGACGAAATAATTTTAACTTGACCATGTAGCCCTTTTGGATCTCAACTGTAATGCTTAGAGGTCGCCACTAAATTTTTTTTATTTAAACCACAAATTTAGAAAATGTTTCAAGTCTACTATGAAATCACAAATTCCACTTTGCTCGGAAAATTTGAAGTTTATTTAAAAAAAGTCACAATTTCAAAATTAGCATTATACAGATGAGTAGGCAATCGTATAAACTTTTCCAAAAATTGTAGGTTGTGGAGAGAGAATTTACCGACCGAACCCCTTTTTGTAAATTTATAAGTTCATGTTACCAGTTATCACCACACCTTCGCACCGAAATCCCACTGAGTGAAAGTTTCCACCAACCACCTACCCGCTCCAGCAAAAACTATCGTGGATTACCTTCACATCACGCTCCCGAGGTAAAGAACCAGACAAAACCACAAGAAAGAAAGACAAAGCATGACGGCGGCGGGGTCTTATATAGGGATCACCAAAACTAGTGATGTAAGCAGCTGTATCATATCTTTTCGCTTCCGCGAGATGAAAAGTGTGTGTAATTTATTAGACTATCCAGATAATTAAAAGTGTTTAAACTTTGACAGTGTCTGGACTTATCTACTAGAAGTCCAACGGCAGTTTAGTAGGGTATTTTAAGTTATTAGTTTTAAAGTTTTGTTTAATTTTTGCATAGTGTTACCTCTAACGCAATCGGGGAAATCCCTAAATGTTTTGAATTTATTCGATTTTTCTAGAAATACTGCTGAATTGCAAGTTACCTGAATAAAATTAGTGTGAAAGTGTTCTCCAAAAATTCCTGAGTTTGATGGTGTAAATTATACCAAAATTTGTAGCTGGGTAATGAAGTTACAGTTTAGACCAGCTTTGGTAAATTAACGGTTTAGAAGTCGTATGGTTTTTTATTAATAACTTTTTAGGTATTGTTTATATCGAAAAGGAAAAATTACCGGAATTTTCTCTGAATTAAATTACGTGTTTTGAAAGTTATTTCATCTCTGTTAGTGTTTTGGTTTATATAGGAACGAAGTCTTTCTCGGCGTTGAGAATGGATGTAGTCTTCTCGGGAGACTAGCCGAGTAAGTAAGATGTTTCCACACGATATTTCGGCGATCTCAGGCTCCATCCCCATCTTCTCTAGTCTCCCGAGAAGACTACATCCAGTGTTTTGGTTTGTTTACAAATAAATCTCAAGTGAAGCACATGGCTTTAGTGACAAAATAATCTTTAAAATGTTTCTAAAATCTGTTTTACTGCGTGGAATGTTCTGAAATTTAAATATGTGAAACTAGATTTTTGGTTCTTTCAGGAAATCTACTTTTTAGTTCGGAAACTTACTAGGAATTTGTGATAAAAATTGTTAAAAGTGAAGTGCATTTATGGAAGTGTTTAAAAATTTATTTAAGTTATTTACACAGTCAGAAACTACGGAATTTTAGTTAATTTAGCTTTCTTTGCAATTATTATTATTTTAAAATTACTTTACTTCATTTGAAAGTGCCCAGAAATAGTGAAATGGTCATGTAACGAAAATCTATTGATCGGTAGTAAAACAAAAATGGATTATCACACTCCAGGTTAGTTTAAAAGTTCCCTTATTATAAAAAGTTGATTTAGTAATTTTATTAAATGTTCGGTGTCTTTACTAGTTTTGAAATGGTTTAGAAATGGTGAAATGTTCATACAACAGAAATATATTGTTTACAAGTTGAATTATTATGGATTATCCTATTTCAAATTAACATACGGTTTCTTTACTGTTATAAAAAGTTTATTTAGTGTGTTTATTAACTATTGTGGGTCTTTACTGCTTTCAAAATGGTTTAAAAATAGTAAAATTATCATATGGCAGAAATTTATTGTTAAGAAGTTGAATTACTAGGAATTATCTTATTTTCAATTAAAATGGAGCCCTCTTAGCATTATAGAAAGTTCATTTAGGGCTTTTATTAAATGTTGGAGGTCTTTACTGCTTTTAAAATGGTTTATTTAGTAAGTTAGGTTGTGGTATCAGTTTCCTACATAAAACGTCCCTCCCATAACCTATGTATGCACTGAAAACTATATGTTTACTGAGAATTTACTTCCTCCCTTACTCTTAAAGCTAAGGAACTAGAATTTGCTTAAATTCTAAGGTGCTTATAGAAGCATTCCTGTGCTGGCAACATCAATTTAGGAGTTGCAGGCAATCAACTTATCAAGGCTATGATATTCAACAAGAAAGTGCCTGAAAAAGAAGTTTCCGAGATGGAAATAGAGGTCAAAGACTTCATTTTTCGATGATTAAGCACATACTGTACAAACCTCCTATAAATTGAGTTGTAAGAAGTATGACTTGCCTTGATCCTAGACAGATGGCGCTAAATAGTAGCAACTGGTATGAAAAGATGAAATATCTTCTGATTCACTTGTCAAAAATAAATTTAATTGGAGATGGAAACTGTGATCAAATTCTTATACAGTATCACAAGTTGCCTCAAATGCTTCGAGCCACTTCATCTCATTTAATCCACATGATGACCATTCACGATTAGATATCTTTTTAGAGAAGTATCTAGGCAAAGAAGATTATAACAGAGTACACAAAGCAGTAAAAATATTGTTGCTGTTATCACATGGACAAGCAGATGTTGAACGAAGCTTCTCTGTGAACAAGCAGTTGGAAGTTGAAAATTTAAAAGAAGATTCTTAGTGACCCAAAGATTAGTCAGTCATCATTTCAAAAACAGCAAAAATAAGTTGTTAATAACTAAGGACTTAAGGATGTTTGCAGCTATGGCTCGTCAAAAGTATATTGTGTACCTGGAAGATAAAAAAA
>JARYHS010011075.1:0-24997 GCA_031002005.1 Vandiemenella viatica | reverse complement strand
CAGACCAAGCCATACAAACTACATTTGGTGAGTGGATGATGAACAGTGATTGTAGTGAAAACAGTGAACACACTAATAACTGAATTTACGCCAAGTGACTGTACTTTTCACTCATAGGGACCTGTAATCTAGGATTAATATTATATTCAGTTGGTGGTCGGCATGTATGTGATAGTTTGAAACAAAACAGCTGAATAAAATATGTACTACAGCATTAATTGACTGTGTGTATTCAGTGTTACTGTACCTTGTACAGTATTAAATTTTTAAAACTCTGTAGAGGATTTAATAAATTACTTGAAATCATGTCGACTATCAAGCCGTGGCGACCGCATTGTACAAATGAGTTTAAAACGAGTTCCGAAAACTCTCCATTAGGTTGGTCCAGAAGTATAACAACTATCATTTTCATTAATTAATACACTAGTAAAACAGTAGTATTACATGGCTCAAGCCGTAATAGAACTAACTGTGAATGATAATTAATAGAGACGGAAGCTGCGGAAGGCTACTGATCATGAAAGTGACTGAATTATTTATCGTTTTAACTCTTTATTAATTAACCCAGTAAAACAGTTGTTTTACACTACATATTAATTTGAGGAAAAGCTCATTAAGTACAGGAACCACATTCTCATTAAGCTCACCGCACCAAACTATTAAAAATACAATCGACAGACTGAGGATTTCCATGAAGAACTTTTAATGTGTACAGAGTAATAGTTACATAATTATGGGGACTTGGAAGCAGATATTTGACTGGATCGCCTGAGAGAGTGAGAAAGGAAAAAAAATACATAATATAAGGAGGAAATCATTGCAAAGGGGGATGCAGAAAGTTATGTGCGTATACATTTTTCCTTTCTTTATTAGTACCACTCCATGCCATTTCTCTCTACTCAACTGCTGTTAAAATTATGTTAGTACAAACTTAAATTTTCTTTCAATGATGCTTTTTACTTTGACAATACAGTTTCAAAAATCAAATGGATTCCACCTTTCTAGTATTTCATAAGATCTAATTAAAATAAAGGACTTCATAAAAAATACCACCAAAAAATGTAACTACCAGTTACTGCTTAGTAATGTAGTAATGTAAGATAACAACTGTGGATTAGTATAAAGAATAAATTTTGTCCAAATGTAAAACCTAATAATGGCAGAAAGTATTAGGGTGACCAAATATAACAAATGAATTAAGTTTTTCAATATTTAAGAAGCAATAGCATTACCTTCCCAACCATGGACTTCCTCAAATATCTTATAAACAATGCTACAAATATTATCAGTAGCTTTTATCCAGGTCTAAATATTACTTCTATAACTCTCAACCATTCCGTTCATGTATTCCATTTATTTGAGGAATGATTATAAAGATTCCTTAGCATTTCTTTTAATTATAAGAATGAATTGTCACACTATCATTTCCATTTCTATTTTGTAAAATGTGTAATAGGTTGACAAAATTAAACCATTATGTAATAAAAGTTGTAATAATGTCAACAAAAGCCTGAAAAAAAGTAAACAAAATACCAGTCTTTAAATAATAATAATAATAAAACACAAATAATAACAACAACAAAAAACTAATAACACTGCAGACAGATGTTTACATATACCTCTATTTCAATCGAAAGTTTGTAATTCTATCAAACACTACATATCTTTTATTCACATAGCTTGGCATTTAATGATTTAAAATTTTATGCTTCTAGCCTTACTGAACTCCAAAATTACTATATTTTTATTATTATTAGATTCTATATCTGCTTCTACTGATAAAACTGCCAAATCTGAATGTCTCTGTTGATCCATTGCATTTCGTATATAATTTTAAATCTGAAAAACGATTTTCAGTGGACAACATGCTAATTGACATTTTTAATAAAATTTGAATACATAAATGTAAGTATTTGGGTAAATTTCTTTAATTTATTTCTGTTGTGTATTGCAGCAGTTGTGTCACATCTCAAATTAAGTAGGGTAAATTTGCAATCATCTGTCAAACCAGATCACTTACTGCAGGCACCAATGTCGGTGCAGAGGCAAAATTATGTTTCAAGAGGCACAAATCATAACATTTGACACGGCACTTTATTTTGTAGATGCGTCACTAATAGTTTATAATTTTTTATATAATTCATTAGGATACAAATCATTGCATTCATCCACTCCAAAACTCGGTGCATATCTTGTCAGATTTTTAGTGTTTGCTCGTTTAGAATGTGGAATATGTTATTTTTAAATTTCTTAGATTGAACAGAAAAGTGAAATATTCAAATGTTTATTTAAAGACATAAATCATGAATCCATATTGTTCACTATGGAATCAATCATATGTTTTAATAAAATGTATCATATTGGATTTTGTAAGACTGTAGTGGCTAATTGATTTTTTTGTAACTGAACAATCTTATATTTTTACTTATACTTCTAAGTCTTTTGGCAAGTCATAACTGCTTTAATACATATATATACATTCACGAGCATCAGACAAGCATTGTTCGAACCATGATTATTGACATTCTTTATCTAGTTACTTAATATAGACAAATGATACAGAGCAATGTTATAATCGACTTATACATATTGCCATAATTTTTTAAGGATATTAAAGTATGAAAATATCTTGTACAATAAATTCTAAGCTGAAAATTTCATTAAAAATCGAATCAGAATCATTATGTCTGTCGAGTCTTCCATGAGATTTATTATTCTTTTAATGCATTATAAAAATCATCATTTTGAAATATTACAGTTTTTACTGCCTTGATTCTGTTTTCACACCTTGTCTCGGTTAATGGCTTTATACTAATATTCAATTTGCTGTTGCTCAAGCCATATACCGCTTGTGAGTGTAGGATACAAAAATTGCAATGTAATTACAAAAATTTAAGTATTCAAATAGGCCAAAATTTTAGGTTAAATTGCTGAAATAATTAAATTATTTACATTGATTAAAAAAAATAAATGGCACTTAAGCGACAGAACCCAATATATAGTAATGCACCAATCAAGCTGGCTGATTGTTAACTATGGATTACATAATATAGAATTTCATCAAATTTTAAGGTGGCATACATTTATCTGAATAATAATGAATGAATCTATCCAATCAAGTTTTGATAAAAATTCAAACAATTCAGTTTTACTATTTGCCAAGCAAAAGCCAAATCATTTTTATGAAATTTTACCATTCTATTTTTTAAAAAAAACTTCACTTATGTTATTCACTTATGGCTGTCATTTCATGTTTCAAACGTCAAGCAGTAAATTGTAAGCACCTTAGAATTTTTCTAAATTCTAGTTTGCTTAGCTTCAAGCATAAGGGAGGGAGTAAGATTTCCTTTTAAACATTAGTTTTCATTACAAGTATAGGTTATGGGGAAAACGTTTCATGTAGAAGCTGATACTGCTATCAATTCATTAAATAAACCGATTTGAGAACAGTAAAGACACACAACAATTAATACAAGCTCTACATAAACATTTTTAATAGTAAAGAACCTTTCAACTAACCTGTAATAGGGTAAACCATTAATATACAACTTGCAAACAATAGATTTTGGCTAAGTGATTATTCCACTAATTCCTAATACTTTTAAATGAAGTAAAGTAATTTTAAAATAATAATAATTCAAAAGAAAGTTAAATTCACTAAAATTCCGTAGTTTCAGACTGTGTAAATAGCGTAAATAAATTTTTAAACGCTTTGATAAACACTTTCACTTAAAAAACGTTTTTTATCATATGTTTTCGATAATTTCTCGATCTAAAAAGTAGATTTCCTGAAAGCACCAAAAATCTAGTATAACATATTAAAATTTATGACCATTACATACAGAGAATAGATTTTATATATCATTTAAAGTTATTTTGTCATTTATCACAACGTGGTAGTTTCGAAATTAAATTGTGATTAAACCAAGCCACTTCTGTAAATAAAATAACTGTTAAAACATATAATTAAATTCAAATAAAATTCAGATAACTCCACTTTTTCAATATAAACAACACGTTAATAATTATGAGCCAGAAACCAAGGGTTTGCTAAATAGTCTTCAAACACGATCTTGTTAGATTCATAACTTGGCCATTGTACCACCGATCATAAAAAAATTTACATCACTGGAATCAGAAATTTTTAGAGAATACGATAACACTAATTTTATTATGATAATTTGCAATCCAGCAGGGTTGCCAAAAAATTGAAGAAATTAACATACAAATTCAGAATCACCACAGAACTTTCAGAATCTTTTATCAATACGCTGGTTAAACTAAATTCGTTTACAAGCAAACCAATCATTTGAGAATTCTCACTAAACACTTTTTATGTACCTTGAAGACTACTCGCAGTTGAAGTTTGAACACCCTCTATAATCACAATCATTTTATACTATTTTGGGTAAGTAGTTCAATACTTGATGTCACGCGGATGGGGTATATAAGCGGGGACCTCGTAGAGGGGGTAACTTCAAATTTTAATTAAAGATAACTTTTGGAGATTTCGTAGTAGACTGAAACCCTTTCTAACACTGTGGGTTAAACAAATTTGGTGGCAGCCGTCAAGCATTTCAGCAGAGAACACCAGGCAGGCTACATGGTCATTTAAAATTATTAACGTAAAGTCAGAGAAAACTTTTCTTTTCAAGTGAACTTTCAGTTAAGGTACTAAGCCTATACTTCACCCCGGTTTAGCAACTTGGGTTCTTACAAAATGCTACCATATACTAAAATTTTTAAAGTAATAAACAGACCGAAATTTTATGTATCATTAGGAGATTGACTAAATTACTAGCGGACTTTAGAAAATGTAAATGGTTCTTAACCTATAGTACACAATTTCCAATAATACATCAATCAAGTAGAATAATTAAGAACAGTGGATTAAAAAAAAAATAATGAAAGTTTAAAGTGGCGTAGATCCATTTGATGAATATATTATGAATCTACCAAATCTAGTATTGATAATATTTAAACAATTAATTACAAACTTTTAATGAGGAAAGACCACAAATTATTCCCTACACAAACCCTATCAAAGGGAAACAATATTTCTAATCCACTAATTATGCCATTACTATAATCTGAAGAATTTCAGGAATGTTATTTAGAAATTATGGACACACACCCAACCCCCTCCAGCTTAAAAAAGATAAATAATTAAGTCAAATATATAAGACCACATCATTGTATTTACATTTCAGTATAAAAACATAATACATTGGTGAATGTCTACTTCTTTAACTGACCTTCTAGTTATGAGTATTTTTCTGCATCTCAACATAATCAGAGAAGATATGCTCCATTCTGGGGTGACGAAAATGAATTCACATATTTTTAAAAGTTCAGAATACAAAGCTCTGTTGAATATGATGACCCCATTCATATTACAATGTTTACTTGGTTTATAGGTACTACTATTCCAGCTGTAAGCCACCACAACTGGCTCATCAGTGTGCTACTATAAAACTATATGCCAAAACTTAGATCCAACTGGCAAATGTGGTATAAACATATTGCTGCCTACATTTCCAGTGTAATTCGAGAAAACGATACTAGATATAAAGAGAAAAAACATACAATCAGAAAGTCATACATATATAATGAAATGTAATAAAATATAAGAAAAGAATTTATCAAATTAAAAAGGGATATTTAGTACAGAACATCAATGCAATGTACATTTCCTGATTTCACAATTTACAACCTCACTTACATCAGCGTATTCTTGCCCACCGTCAAATTGATTAAAATAATCTCTAACCACTCTTGCAATTTACTTTCTACATATCCTGGATGGTATGGAAGAATGAGTGTCATTATATAATGATTGATGGCATATACAAGTTTTCACTATTAAAAAGAAATTTAAAAATGTTTCTTTGCCAAAAATAAAAACAAATTTAATTTCTTTAAAGTCTGTTGATATATAAAAATTATTCATACAGCTAAAGTTGATGTAACTCAACTTTAAAACATTCATCATGGGAATGTGATAGGGTGCCAATTTTATGATTGAGCTCATTTCGATTGTGAATTAATCTATTCGTGTACATTTTAATCTTCAATTTTTGTCCAATAATAATCTGACTTGGTGTCATTCTCTTTTTAAGAAAATTTAAATGCAACAGAGCCCTGACGATGTGCTATCAATTTCTTTTGAACACCTATTTTCACATTTTGTTACTTCTTTTTTCAACTTAACGTTTTTTGATAGCAATTATCACCGCCTATTGTAACATTACACAGCTATAAGCTAACGAGCTGTTAAAGATCATCTATGTCAATAATGTTGATAATTGATCCTATCATAAGTACTTCATATTACTATAAAAACTCTTTGTTATAAACAGTTGATTTATGATTGTCACTGATGAAGGTAGTGACAATCCTATAAGAGTAGAGTAATGGAATTCTCACAAGTATAAATGGATTCCTAATTCTTGCTTCCGCACCGGAACAGAATATTAACTGTAGTTTATGCCTTGTTCAGACAGACCAAGCCATACAAACTACATTTGGTGAGTGGATGATGAACAGTGATTGTAGTGAAAACAGTGAACACACTAATAACTGAATTTACGCCAAGTGACTGTACTTTTCACTCATAGGGACCTGTAATCTAGGATTAATATTATATTCAGTTGGTGGTCGGCATGTATGTGATAGTTTGAAACAAAACAGCTGAATAAAATATGTACTACAGCATTAATTGACTGTGTGTATTCAGTGTTACTGTACCTTGTACAGTATTAAATTTTTAAAACTCTGTAGAGGATTTAATAAATTACTTGAAATCATGTCGACTATCAAGCCGTGGCGACCGCATTGTACAAATGAGTTTAAAACGAGTTCCGAAAACTCTCCATTAGGTTGGTCCAGAAGTATAACAACTATCATTTTCATTAATTAATACACTAGTAAAACAGTAGTATTACATGGCTCAAGCCGTAATAGAACTAACTGTGAATGATAATTAATAGAGACGGAAGCTGCGGAAGGCTACTGATCATGAAAGTGACTGAATTATTTATCGTTTTAACTCTTTATTAATTAACCCAGTAAAACAGTTGTTTTACACTACATATTAATTTGAGGAAAAGCTCATTAAGTACAGGAACCACATTCTCATTAAGCTCACCGCACCAAACTATTAAAAATACAATCGACAGACTGAGGATTTCCATGAAGAACTTTTAATGTGTACAGAGTAATAGTTACATAATTATGGGGACTTGGAAGCAGATATTTGACTGGATCGCCTGAGAGAGTGAGAAAGGAAAAAAAATACATAATATAAGGAGGAAATCATTGCAAAGGGGGATGCAGAAAGTTATGTGCGTATACATTTTTCCTTTCTTTATTAGTACCACTCCATGCCATTTCTCTCTACTCAACTGCTGTTAAAATTATGTTAGTACAAACTTAAATTTTCTTTCAATGATGCTTTTTACTTTGACAATACAGTTTCAAAAATCAAATGGATTCCACCTTTCTAGTATTTCATAAGATCTAATTAAAATAAAGGACTTCATAAAAAATACCACCAAAAAATGTAACTACCAGTTACTGCTTAGTAATGTAGTAATGTAAGATAACAACTGTGGATTAGTATAAAGAATAAATTTTGTCCAAATGTAAAACCTAATAATGGCAGAAAGTATTAGGGTGACCAAATATAACAAATGAATTAAGTTTTTCAATATTTAAGAAGCAATAGCATTACCTTCCCAACCATGGACTTCCTCAAATATCTTATAAACAATGCTACAAATATTATCAGTAGCTTTTATCCAGGTCTAAATATTACTTCTATAACTCTCAACCATTCCGTTCATGTATTCCATTTATTTGAGGATGATTATAAAGATTCCTTAGCATTTCTTTTAATTATAAGAATGAATTGTCACACTATCATTTCCATTTCTATTTTGTAAAATGTGTAATAGGTTGACAAAATTAAACCATTATGTAATAAAAAGTTGTAATAATGTCAACAAAAGCCTGAAAAAAGTAAACAAAATACCAGTCTTTAAATAATAATAATAAAACACAAATAATAACAACAACAAAAAACTAATAACACTGCAGACAGATGTTTACATATACCTCTATTTCAATCGAAAGTTTGTAATTCTATCAAACACTACATATCTTTTATTCACATAGCTTGGCATTTAATGATTTAAAATTTTATGCTTCTAGCCTTACTGAACTCCAAAATTACTATATTTTTATTATTATTAGATTCTATATCTGCTTCTACTGATAAAACTGCCAAATCTGAATGTCTCTGTTGATCCATTGCATTTCGTATATAATTTTAAATCTGAAAAACGATTTTCAGTGGACAACATGCTAATTGACATTTTTAATAAAATTTGAATACATAAATGTAAGTATTTGGGTAAATTTCTTTAATTTATTTCTGTTGTGTATTGCAGCAGTTGTGTCACATCTCAAATTAAGTAGGGTAAATTTGCAATCATCTGTCAAACCAGATCACTTACTGCAGGCACCAATGTCGGTGCAGAGGCAAAATTATGTTTCAAGAGGCACAAATCATAACATTTGACACGGCACTTTATTTTGTAGATGCGTCACTAATAGTTTATAATTTTTTATATAATTCATTAGGATACAAATCATTGCATTCATCCACTCCAAAACTCGGTGCATATCTTGTCAGATTTTTAGTGTTTGCTCGTTTAGAATGTGGAATATGTTATTTTTAAATTTCTTAGATTGAACAGAAAAGTGAAATATTCAAAATGTTTATTTAAAGACATAAATCATGAATCCATATTGTTCACTATGGAATCAATCATATGTTTTAATAAAATGTATCATATTGGATTTTGTAAGACTGTAGTGGCTAATTGATTTTTTTGTAACTGAACAATCTTATATTTTTACTTATACTTCTAAGTCTTTTGGCAAGTCATAACTGCTTTAATACATATATATACATTCACGAGCATCAGACAAGCATTGTTCGAACCATGATTATTGACATTCTTTATCTAGTTACTTAATATAGACAAATGATACAGAGCAATGTTATAATCGACTTATACATATTGCCATAATTTTTTAAGGATATTAAAGTATGAAAATATCTTGTACAATAAATTCTAAGCTGAAAATTTCATTAAAAATCGAATCAGAATCATTATGTCTGTCGAGTCTTCCATGAGATTTATTATTCTTTTAATGCATTATAAAAATCATCATTTTGAAATATTACAGTTTTTACTGCCTTGATTCTGTTTTCACACCTTGTCTCGGTTAATGGCTTTATACTAATATTCAATTTGCTGTTGCTCAAGCCATATACCGCTTGTGAGTGTAGGATACAAAAATTGCAATGTAATTACAAAAATTTAAGTATTCAAATAGGCCAAAATTTTAGGTTAAATTGCTGAAATAATTAAATTATTTACATTGATTAAAAAAAATAAATGGCACTTAAGCGACAGAACCCAATATATAGTAATGCACCAATCAAGCTGGCTGATTGTTAACTATGGATTACATAATATAGAATTTCATCAAATTTTAAGGTGGCATACATTTATCTGAATAATAATGAATGAATCTATCCAATCAAGTTTTGATAAAAATTCAAACAATTCAGTTTTACTATTTGCCAAGCAAAAGCCAAATCATTTATATGAAATTTGACTGAGAGACAATTGTATTTGATTAACAACTAAACACCAGTCAAGATTAAAAAAACCATAGATTTGGGGAATCACACAATTTACTTCCTACATGAACTAAACTATTACAGGGAAACACAAATTCTAACCCAATAATTATATCATCACAATAAACCAAAGAAATACTGTTATGTTATTTAATAAATTGTACCCCATTACGAACTTATACTGAAAAAACATTGGCAAACTAAAATATACAAGATCACAGGATTGTATTGTCTGTTTGGTATAAATACATGTCCAAATCAAGCAACAAATCCATCGAGTACATGACTGTATTAATTCTATAACTGACCTTCTAGTTGTGACTATTTTTCTGCATCTCAAATAAAAGGTTCAGAAAACTTTTAACATGATGTGAACACAGGGTAGTGAAAATAATATTAAAAGTGCTTAGCCATTTTGTTCTTGTCACACTAACAAGCTAGTTTCAATATGATGACCCCTTTCGTAGGATAGCGTTTACTTTGTTTTGATGTTACTTTTCCAGCTTTTAACCACAAGGGATGGCTGTATGGTTACATAACCGAATGTCAATAAATGAATAAAAAAAAAAAAGTAATCCACCATAATTCTATCTTAGGTGTGCTACCATATATCTAGAAGCCAAAAATGAGATACAACTGGCAAATGTTGTATAAGCTTATTGCTGCCCAAGTTGCCAGTATAATTCCAGAAAACCAAAAAAATCAAAATAGAAAACATACCATAAGAAAGTCTATCACATATAATGAAATATAGGAAAATAAACTAGCAAATTATTAAGGAAAAAGAACTAGAGAAGGACAATGCAAATTTGTATATTTTGTGAACTTATAATTTGTCACTCTAATGCTGGAACTATCGTCCTGCATCAAACTGTCTAAAATAATCTCTGAACATTTTGTCAATTTACTTTCTACATATACTGGATGCTATAAATGAGTAATTGTCATAGTATACAATTTGACGAGTGCTACATAAGATTTCACTACAAAGATGAAATTTATCTAATTATTCTTTCTTTCTGGTCAAAAATAAAAATATTAAAACCAATTAAAATCCATTAAAGCTTATGCACTTATAAAAATTATTTTTAAAATGAAAAATATTGATTAAGGGGATGGAATAGAATGCCATTAATAGTTACACTATTTATGTTCAGTTCAATCACAATTTCATCCTAAAATTTACACATAACATTATTACTCTTACTTCATATCAATCACTTTTTGAAACATTTAATTACAATAAACCACTCACATATTTTCAAACTGTGTGATTGCTCATTTAATCATAAAGATTTTGATGACAAATATGATCACCTACAAATTTCTGCAGCGTCTTCTACCCCTCCCACGCAGCCCACCCAACCACTACCACCATCACCACAAATAAAAAACAGTTTTCTACAATTTGGTTAACATTTTCCTTAGTAATTTATTTGAAGACGGACACAATAAATACAGAAACACCAGTCTCCTTAACGTCACTGCGCCAACTATTAATAAAGAAGTATTTTGTTTGTAACTGTAAAACGTAATATTGGCAGAATATAAATGGAGAGACAGATTCTAGTTGAATTAAGTTTTTCAATATAAAAGTAGCAGTTCCATTACCTTCCATCCCTGGAAATCCTCACATATCTTATAAATGATAACATAAATGTTATCAGTAAATTTTTTCCCAGTCCAAGTATTACATGAATAATGTTCAACAATTTTGTTCATGTATTTCATGCATTTCATAATGAATTATATTTATATATACAATTTGGCATTTCATATTAATATATGAATGAATTGTAGCATTTTCTTTTGAATTTCTAGTTTGTAAAACATGAACAATGGGTTGATGAAAATCAGATCATAAAGTAATAATAAGTTGTAATAACGCCAACTAAGTCCTGAAAAATTAAAAAAAAAAAAACTAACACCGAACTAATAATAAATCACAACTAAGAGGAAAAAACTAATCACCCTGCAGACAAATATACACGTAAACTGAATTCAATCAAATGTTACCAATTCTATTAAAAAAACTTCACTTATGTTATTCACTTATGGCTGTCATTTCATGTTTCAAACGTCAAGCAGTAAATTGTAAGCACCTTAGAATTTTTCTAAATTCTAGTTTGCTTAGCTTCAAGCATAAGGGAGGGAGTAAGATTTCCTTTTAAACATTAGTTTTCATTACAAGTATAGGTTATGGGGAAAACGTTTCATGTAGAAGCTGATACTGCTATCAATTCATTAAATAAACCGATTTGAGAACAGTAAAGACACACAACAATTAATACAAGCTCTACATAAACATTTTTAATAGTAAAGAACCTTTCAACTAACCTGTAATAGGGTAAACCATTAATATACAACTTGCAAACAATAGATTTTGGCTAAGTGATTATTCCACTAATTCCTAATACTTTTAAATGAAGTAAAGTAATTTTAAAATAATAATAATTCAAAAGAAAGTTAAATTCACTAAAATTCCGTAGTTTCAGACTGTGTAAATAGCGTAAATAAATTTTTAAACGCTTTGATAAACACTTTCACTTAAAACGTTTTTTATCATATGTTTTCGATAATTTCTCGATCTAAAAAGTAGATTTCCTGAAAGCACCAAAAATCTAGTATAACATATTAAAATTTATGACCATTACATACAGAGAATAGATTTTATATATCATTTAAAGTTATTTTGTCATTTATCACAACGTGGTAGTTTCGAAATTAAATTGTGATTAAACCAAGCCACTTCTGTAAATAAAATAACTGTTAAAACATATAATTAAATTCAAATAAAATTCAGATAACTCCACTTTTTCAATATAAACAACACGTTAATAATTATGAGCCAGAAACCAAGGGTTTGCTAAATAGTCTTCAAACACGATCTTGTTAGATTCATAACTTGGCCATTGTACCACCGATCATGAAAAAATTTACATCACTGGAATCAGAAATTTTTAGAGAATACGATAACACTAATTTTATTATGATAATTTGCAATCCAGCAGGGTTGCCAAAAAATTGAAGAAATTAACATACAAATTCAGAATCACCACAGAACTTTCAGAATCTTTTATCAATACGCTGGTTAAACTAAATTCGTTTACAAGCAAACCAATCATTTGAGAATTCTCACTAAACACTTTTTATGTACCTTGAAGACTACTCGCAGTTGAAGTTTGAACACCCTCTATAATCACAATCATTTTATACTATTTTGGGTAAGTAGTTCAATACTTGATGTCACGCGGATGGGGTATATAAGCGGGGACCTCGTAGAGGGGGTAACTTCAAATTTTAATTAAAGATAACTTTTGGAGATTTCGTAGTAGACTGAAACCCTTTCTAACACTGTGGGTTAAACAAATTTGGTGGCAGCCGTCAAGCATTTCAGCAGAGAACACCAGGCAGGCTACATGGTCATTTAAAATTATTAACGTAAAGTCAGAGAAAACTTTTCTTTTCAAGTGAACTTTCAGTTAAGGTACTAAGCCTATACTTCACCCCGGTTTAGCAACTTGGGTTCTTACAAAATGCTACCATATACTAAAATTTTTAAAGTAATAAACAGACCGAAATTTTATGTATCATTAGGAGATTGACTAAATTACTAGCGGACTTTAGAAAATGTAAATGGTTCTTAACCTATAGTACACAATTTCCAATAATACATCAATCAAGTAGAATAATTAAGAACAGTGGATTTAAAAAAAAAAAATAATGAAAGTTTAAAGTGGCGTAGATCCATTTGATGAATATATTATGAATCTACCAAATCTAGTATTGATAATATTTAAACAATTAATTACAAACTTTTAATGAGGAAAGACCACAAATTATTCCCTACACAAACCCTATCAAAGGGAAACAATATTTCTAATCCACTAATTATGCCATTACTATAATCTGAAGAATTTCAGGAATGTTATTTAGAAATTATGGACACACACCCAACCCCCTCCAGCTTAAAAAAGTAATTAAGTCAAATATATAAGACCACATCATTGTATTTACATTTCAGTATAAAAACATAATACATTGGTGAATGTCTACTTCTTTAACTGACCTTCTAGTTATGAGTATTTTTCTGCATCTCAACATAATCAGAGAAGATATGCTCCATTCTGGGGTGACGAAAATGAATTCACATATTTTTAAAAGTTCAGAATACAAAGCTCTGTTGAATATGATGACCCCATTCATATTACAATGTTTACTTGGTTTATAGGTACTACTATTCCAGCTGTAAGCCACCACAACTGGCTCATCAGTGTGCTACTATAAAACTATATGCCAAAACTTAGATCCAACTGGCAAATGTGGTATAAACATATTGCTGCCTACATTTCCAGTGTAATTCGAGAAAACGATACTAGATATAAAGAGAAAAAACATACAATCAGAAAGTCATACATATATAATGAAATGTAATAAAATATAAGAAAATAATTTATCAAATTAAAAAGGGATATTTAGTACAGAACATCAATGCAATGTACATTTCCTGATTTCACAATTTACAACCTCACTTACATCAGCGTATTCTTGCCCACCGTCAAATTGATTAAAATAATCTCTAACCACTCTTGCAATTTACTTTCTACATATCCTGGATGGTATGGAAGAATGAGTGTCATTATATAATGATTGATGGCATATACAAGTTTTCACTATTAAAAAGAAATTTAAAAATGTTTCCTTGCCAAAAATAAAAACAAATTTAATTTCTTTAAAGTCTGTTGATATATAAAAATTATTCATACAGCTAAAGTTGAGTAACATCAACTTTAAAACATTCATCATGGGAATGTGATAGGGTGCCAATTTTATGATTGAGCTCATTTCGATTGTGAATTAATCTATTCGTGTACATTTTAATCTTCAATTTTTGTCCAATAATAATCTGACTTGGTGTCATTCTCTTTTTAAGAAAATTTAAATGCAACAGAGCCCTGACGATGTGCTATCAATTTCTTTTGAACACCTATTTTCACATTTTGTTACTTCTTTTTTCAACTTAACGTTTTTTGATAGCAATTATCACCGCCTATTGTAACATTACACAGCTATAAGCTAACGAGCTGTTAAAGATCATCTATGTCAATAATGTTGATAATTGATCCTATCATAAGTACTTCATATTACTATAAAAACTCTTTGTTATAAACAGTTGATTTATGATTGTCACTGATGAAGGTAGTGACAATCCTATAAGAGTAGAGTAATGGAATTCTCACAAGTATAAATGGATTCCTAATTCTTGCTTCCGCACCGGAACAGAATATTAACTGTAGTTTATGCCTTGTTCAGACAGACCAAGCCATACAAACTACATTTGGTGAGTGGATGATGAACAGTGATTGTAGTGAAAACAGTGAACACACTAATAACTGAATTTACGCCAAGTGACTGTACTTTTCACTCATAGGGACCTGTAATCTAGGATTAATATTATATTCAGTTGGTGGTCGGCATGTATGTGATAGTTTGAAACAAAACAGCTGAATAAAATATGTACTACAGCATTAATTGACTGTGTGTATTCAGTGTTACTGTACCTTGTACAGTATTAAATTTTTAAAACTCTGTAGAGGATTTAATAAATTACTTGAAATCATGTCGACTATCAAGCCGTGGCGACCGCATTGTACAAATGAGTTTAAAACGAGTTCCGAAAACTCTCCATTAGGTTGGTCCAGAAGTATAACAACTATCATTTTCATTAATTAATACACTAGTAAAACAGTAGTTTACATGGCTCAAGCCGTAATAGAACTAACTGTGAATGATAATTAATAGAGACGGAAGCTGCGGAAGGCTACTGATCATGAAAGTGACTGAATTATTTATCGTTTTAACTCTTTATTAATTAACCCAGTAAAACAGTTGTTTTACACTACATATTAATTTGAGGAAAAGCTCATTAAGTACAGGAACCACATTCTCATTAAGCTCACCGCACCAAACTATTAAAAATACAATCGACAGACTGAGGATTTCCATGAAGAACTTTTAATGTGTACAGAGTAATAGTTACATAATTATGGGGACTTGGAAGCAGATATTTGACTGGATCGCCTGAGAGAGTGAGAAAGGAAAAAAAATACATAATATAAGGAGGAAATCATTGCAAAGGGGGATGCAGAAAGTTATGTGCGTATACATTTTTCCTTTCTTTATTAGTACCACTCCATGCCATTTCTCTCTACTCAACTGCTGTTAAAATTATGTTAGTACAAACTTAAATTTTCTTTCAATGATGCTTTTTACTTTGACAATACAGTTTCAAAAATCAAATGGATTCCACCTTTCTAGTATTTCATAAGATCTAATTAAAATAAAGGACTTCATAAAAAATACCACCAAAAAATGTAACTACCAGTTACTGCTTAGTAATGTAGTAATGTAAGATAACAACTGTGGATTAGTATAAAGAATAAATTTTGTCCAAATGTAAAACCTAATAATGGCAGAAAGTATTAGGGTGACCAAATATAACAAATGAATTAAGTTTTTCAATATTTAAGAAGCAATAGCATTACCTTCCCAACCATGGACTTCCTCAAATATCTTATAAACAATGCTACAAATATTATCAGTAGCTTTTATCCAGGTCTAAATATTACTTCTATAACTCTCAACCATTCCGTTCATGTATTCCATTTATTTGAGGATGATTATAAAGATTCCTTAGCATTTCTTTTAATTATAAGAATGAATTGTCACACTATCATTTCCATTTCTATTTTGTAAAATGTGTAATAGGTTGACAAAATTAAACCATTATGTAATAAAAAGTTGTAATAATGTCAACAAAAGCCTGAAAAAAGTAAACAAAATACCAGTCTTTAAATAATAATAATAAAACACAAATAATAACAAAAAAACTAATAACACTGCAGACAGATGTTTACATATACCTCTATTTCAATCGAAAGTTTGTAATTCTATCAAACACTACATATCTTTTATTCACATAGCTTGGCATTTAATGATTTAAAATTTTATGCTTCTAGCCTTACTGAACTCCAAAATTACTATATTTTTATTATTATTAGATTCTATATCTGCTTCTACTGATAAAACTGCCAAATCTGAATGTCTCTGTTGATCCATTGCATTTCGTATATAATTTTAAATCTGAAAAACGATTTTCAGTGGACAACATGCTAATTGACATTTTTAATAAAATTTGAATACATAAATGTAAGTATTTGGGTAAATTTCTTTAATTTATTTCTGTTGTGTATTGCAGCAGTTGTGTCACATCTCAAATTAAGTAGGGTAAATTTGCAATCATCTGTCAAACCAGATCACTTACTGCAGGCACCAATGTCGGTGCAGAGGCAAAATTATGTTTCAAGAGGCACAAATCATAACATTTGACACGGCACTTTAATTTGTAGATGCGTCACTAATAGTTTATAATTTTTTATATAATTCATTAGGATACAAATCATTGCATTCATCCACTCCAAAACTCAGTGCATATCTTGTCAGATTTTTAGTGTTTGCTCGTTTAGAATGTGGAATATGTTATTTTTAAATTTCTTAGATTGAACAGAAAAGTGAAATATTCAAAATGTTTATTTAAAGACATAAATCATGAATCCATATTGTTCACTATGGAATCAATCATATGTTTTAATAAAATGTATCATATTGGATTTTGTAAGACTGTAGTGGCTAATTGATTTTTTTGTAACTGAACAATCTTATATTTTTACTTATACTTCTAAGTCTTTTGGCAAGTCATAACTGCTTTAATACATATATATACATTCACGAGCATCAGACAAGCATTGTTCGAACCATGATTATTGACATTCTTTATCTAGTTACTTAATATAGACAAATGATACAGAGCAATGTTATAATCGACTTATACATATTGCCATAATTTTTTAAGGATATTAAAGTATGAAAATATCTTGTACAATAAATTCTAAGCTGAAAATTTCATTAAAAATCGAATCAGAATCATTATGTCTGTCGAGTCTTCCATGAGATTTATTATTCTTTTAATGCATTATAAAAATCATCATTTTGAAATATTACAGTTTTTACTGCCTTGATTCTGTTTTCACACCTTGTCTCGGTTAATGGCTTTATACTAATATTCAATTTGCTGTTGCTCAAGCCATATACCGCTTGTGAGTGTAGGATACAAAAATTGCAATGTAATTACAAAAATTTAAGTATTCAAATAGGCCAAAATTTTAGGTTAAATTGCTGAAATAATTAAATTATTTACATTGATTAAAAAAAATAAATGGCACTTAAGCGACAGAACCCAATATATAGTAATGCACCAATCAAGCTGGCTGATTGTTAACTATGGATTACATAATATAGAATTTCATCAAATTTTAAGGTGGCATACATTTATCTGAATAATATCGAATGAATCTATCCAATCAAGTTTTGATAAAAATTCAAACAATTCAGTTTTACTATTTGCCAAGCAAAAGCCAAATCATTTTTATGAAATTTGACTGAGAGAGACAATTGTATTTGATTAACAACTAAACACCAGTCAAGATTAAAAAAACCATAGATTTGGGGAATCACACAATTTACTTCCTACACGAACTAAACTATTACAGGGAAACACAAATTCTAACCCAATAATTATATCATCACAATAAACCAAAGAAATACTGTTATGTTATTTAATAAATTGTACCCCATTACGAACTTATACTGAAAAAACATTGGCAAACTAAAATATACAAGATCACAGGATTGTATTGTCTGTTTGGTATAAATACATGTCCAAATCAAGCAACAAATCCATCGAGTACATGACTGTATTAATTCTATAACTGACCTTCTAGTTGTGACTATTTTTCTGCATCTCAAATAAAAGGTTCAGAAAACTTTTAACATGATGTGAACACAGGGTAGTGAAAATAATATTAAAAGTGCTTAGCCATTTTGTTCTTGTCACACTAACAAGCTAGTTTCAATATGATGACCCCTTTCGTAGGATAGCGTTTACTTTGTTTTGATGTTACTTTTCCAGCTTTTAACCACAAGGGATGGCTGTATGGTTACATAACCGAATGTCAATAAATGAATAAAAAAAAAAAGTAATCCACCATAATTCTATCTTAGGTGTGCTACCATATATCTAGAAGCCAAAAATGAGATACAACTGGCAAATGTTGTATAAGCTTATTGCTGCCCAAGTTGCCAGTATAATTCCAGAAAACCAAAAAAATCAAAATAGAAAACATACCATAAGAAAGTCTATCACATATAATGAAATATAGGAAAATAAACTAGCAAATTATTAAGGAAAAAGAACTAGAGAAGGACAATGCAAATTTGTATATTTTGTGAACTTATAATTTGTCACTCTAATGCTGGAACTATCGTCCTGCATCAAATTGTCTAAAATAATCTCTGACAATTTACTTTCTACATATACTGGATGCTATAAATGAGTAATTGTCATAGTATACAATTTGACGAGTGCTACATAAGATTTCACTACAAAGATGAAATTTATCTAATTATTCTTTCTTTCTGGTCAAAAATAAAAATATTAAAACCAATTAAAATCCATTAAAGCTTATGCACTTATAAAAATTATTTTTAAAATGAAAAATATTGATTAAGGGGATGGAATAGAATGCCATTAATAGTTACACTATTTATGTTCAGTTCAATCACAATTTCATCCTAAAATTTACACATAACATTATTACTCTTACTTCATATCAATCACTTTTTGAAACATTTAATTGCAATAAACCACTCACATATTTTCAAACTGTGTGATTGCTCATTTAATCATAAAGATTTTGATGACAAATATGATCACCTACAAATTTCTGCAGCGTCTTCTACCCCTCCCACGCAGCCCACCCACAACTACCACCACCACCATCACCACAAATAAAAAACAGTTTTCTATAATTTGGTTAACATTTTCCTTAGTAATTTATTTGAAGACGGACACAATAAATACAGAAACACCAGTCTCCTTAACGTCACTGCGCCAACTATTAATAAAGAAGTATTTTGTTTGTAACTGTAAAACGTAATATTGGCAGAATATAAATGGAGAGACAGATTCTAGTTGAATTAAGTTTTTCAATATAAAAGTAGCAGTTCCATTACCTTCCATCCCTGGAAATCCTCACATATCTTATAAATGATAACATAAATGTTATCAGTAAATTTTTTCCCAGTCCAAGTATTACATGAATAATGTTCAACAATTTTGTTCATGTATTTCATGCATTTCATAATGAATTATATTTATATATACAATTTGGCATTTCATATTAATATATGAATGAATTGTAGCATTTTCTTTTGAATTTCTAGTTTGTAAAACATGAACAATGGGTTGATGAAAATCAGATCATAAAGTAATAATAAGTTGTAATAACGCCAACTAAGTCCTGAAAAATTAAAAAAAAAAAAACTAACACCGAACTAATAATAAATCACAACTAAGAGGAAAAAACTAATCACCCTGCAGACAAATATACACGTAAACTGAATTCAATCAAATGTTACCAATTCTATTAAAAAAAACTTCACTTATGTTATTCACTTATGGCTGTCATTTCATGTTTCAAACGTCAAGCAGTAAATTGTAAGCACCTTAGAATTTTTCTAAATTCTAGTTTGCTTAGCTTCAAGCATAAGGGAGGGAGTAAGATTTCCTTTTAAACATTAGTTTTCATTACAAGTATAGGTTATGGGGAAAACGTTTCATGTAGAAGCTGATACTGCTATCAATTCATTAAATAAACCGATTTGAGAACAGTAAAGACACACAACAATTAATACAAGCTCTACATAAACATTTTTAATAGTAAAGAACCTTTCAACTAACCTGTAATAGGGTAAACCATTAATATACAACTTGCAAACAATAGATTTTGGCTAAGTGATTATTCCACTAATTCCTAATACTTTTAAATGAAGTAAAGTAATTTTAAAATAATAATAATTCAAAAGAAAGTTAAATTCACTAAAATTCCGTAGTTTCAGACTGTGTAAATAGCGTAAATAAATTTTTAAACGCTTTGATAAACACTTTCACTTAAAACGTTTTTTTATCATATGTTTTCGATAATTTCTCGATCTAAAAAGTAGATTTCCTGAAAGCACCAAAAATCTAGTATAACATATTAAAATTTATGACCATTACATACAGAGAATAGATTTTATATATCATTTAAAGTTATTTTGTCATTTATCACAACGTGGTAGTTTCGAAATTAAATTGTGATTAAACCAAGCCACTTCTGTAAATAAAATAACTGTTAAAACATATAATTAAATTCAAATAAAATTCAGATAACTCCACTTTTTCAATATAAACAACACGTTAATAATTATGAGCCAGAAACCAAGGGTTTGCTAAATAGTCTTCAAACACGATCTTGTTAGATTCATAACTTGGCCATTGTACCACCGATCATGAAAAAATTTACATCACTGGAATCAGAAATTTTTAGAGAATACGATAACACTAATTTTATTATGATAATTTGCAATCCAGCAGGGTTGCCAAAAAATTGAAGAAATTAACATACAAATTCAGAATCACCACAGAACTTTCAGAATCTTTTATCAATACGCTGGTTAAACTAAATTCGTTTACAAGCAAACCAATCATTTGAGAATTCTCACTAAACACTTTTTATGTACCTTGAAGACTACTCGCAGTTGAAGTTTGAACACCCTCTATAATCACAATCATTTTATACTATTTTGGGTAAGTAGTTCAATACTTGATGTCACGCGGATGGGGTATATAAGCGGGGACCTCGTAGAGGGGGTAACTTCAAATTTTAATTAAAGATAACTTTTGGAGATTTCGTAGTAGACTGAAACCCTTTCTAACACTGTGGGTTAAACAAATTTGGTGGCAGCCGTCAAGCATTTCAGCAGAGAACACCAGGCAGGCTACATGGTCATTTAAAATTATTAACGTAAAGTCAGAGAAAACTTTTCTTTTCAAGTGAACTTTCAGTTAAGGTACTAAGCCTATACTTCACCCCGGTTTAGCAACTTGGGTTCTTACAAAATGCTACCATATACTAAAATTTTTAAAGTAATAAACAGACCGAAATTTTATGTATCATTAGGAGATTGACTAAATTACTAGCGGACTTTAGAAAATGTAAATGGTTCTTAACCTATAGTACACAATTTCCAATAATACATCAATCAAGTAGAATAATTAAGAACAGTGGATTAAAAAAAAAATAATGAAAGTTTAAAGTGGCGTAGATCCATTTGATGAATATATTATGAATCTACCAAATCTAGTATTGATAATATTTAAACAATTAATTACAAACTTTTAATGAGGAAAGACCACAAATTATTCCCTACACAAACCCTATCAAAGGGAAACAATATTTCTAATCCACTAATTATGCCATTACTATAATCTGAAGAATTTCAGGAATGTTATTTAGAAATTATGGACACACACCCAACCCCCTCCAGCTTAAAAAAGATAAATAATTAAGTCAAATATATAAGACCACATCATTGTATTTACATTTCAGTATAAAAACATAATACATTGGTGAATGTCTACTTCTTTAACTGACCTTCTAGTTATGAGTATTTTTCTGCATCTCAACATAATCAGAGAAGATATGCTCCATTCTGGGGTGACGAAAATGAATTCACATAATTTTTAAAAGTTCAGAATACAAAGCTCTGTTGAATATGATGACCCCATTCATATTACAATGTTTACTTGGTTTATAGGTACTACTATTCCAGCTGTAAGCCACCACAACTGGCTCATCAGTGTGCTACTATAAAACTATATGCCAAAACTTAGATCCAACTGGCAAATGTAGTATAAACATATTGCTGCCTACATTTCCAGTGTAATTCGAGAAAACGATACTAGATATAAAGAGAAAAAACATACAATCAGAAAGTCATACATATATAATGAAATGTAATAAAATATAAGAAAATAATTTATCAAATTAAAAAGGGATATTTAGTACAGAACATCAATGCAATGTACATTTCCTGATTTCACAATTTACAACCTCACTTACATCAGCGTATTCTTGCCCACCGTCAAATTGATTAAAATAATCTCTAACCACTCTTGCAATTTACTTTCTACATATCCTGGATGGTATGGAAGAATGAGTGTCATTATATAATAATTGATGGCATATACAAGTTTTCACTATTAAAAAGAAATTTAAAAATGTTTCCTTGCCAAAAATAAAAACAAATTTAATTTCTTTAAAGTCTGTTGATATATAAAAATTATTCATACAGCTAAAGTTGATGTAACTCAACTTTAAAACATTCATCATGGGAATGTGATAGGGTGCCAATTTTATGATTGAGCTCATTTCGATTGTGAATTATCTATTCGTGTACATTTTAATCTTCAATTTTTGTCCAATAATAATCTGACTTTGTGTCATTCTCTTTTTAAGAAAATTTAAATGCAACAGAGCCCTGACGATGTGCTATCAATTTCTTTTGAACACCTATTTTCACATTTTGTTACTTCTTTTTTCAACTTAACGTTTTTTTTGATAGCAATTATCACCGCCTATTGTAACATTACACAGCTATAAGCTAACGAGCTGTTAAAGATCATCTATGTCAGTAATGTTGATAATTGATCCTATCATAAGTACTTCATATTACTATAAAAACTCTTTGTTATAAACAGTTGATTTATGATTGTCACTGATGAAGGTAGTGACAATCCTATAAGAGTAGAGTAATGGAATTCTCACAAGTTGTTGTTGTTGTTTTTGTGGCTTTAGGGCGTGTCGACAGCGAGGTCATTAGCCCCCTAACAATGACCAGCTAATACTTTTGCTAAAAGAATATTAAAATACCATCTGCATGGTCGACTGTAAATGGGTCGGCCATACGGACAGCAAATAAAATAATTAAAAAAGAACATGGCTTTAAACGGGCCACTAGGACCTGATAACCATAAAACACCTGGATGGCTGAAAAGTTGCCAAACCGGTTCACAAAATAATTAAAAACACTACATGTCTCGCTGGCTGTATAGAGGCCAGCGAGACAGAAATTATAAAGATATTAAAATTATAAAAAATAAAAACAATGCAAATGGATGTGTGGCTGTAAAGAGGCCACCCATACATCATAAAACTAGGCCAATCTGCCTAAAATTTTAGGCAATAGACTGGCCAATACACAAAATTTCAAAACACTCGCCTCATTGCTGATCTTGTTGTTAAAAATAAGAGACAGATCGTTGGCCCGGCCAACGCCTGCACCTAAAACTAAAAACGTTATTGTAATTGCTTTAGGGCGTGTTGACGGCAGGGCCAATAGCGCCCTAAAAATTACCAGCTATTACTGTGGCTTATGAAAGTACTAAAATACTGCCTGCATGGTCGACTGTAAAGGGGTCGGCCATACAGACAGCAAATAAAATAAGTCATAAAATCAAATGTGGCTTTAAAGCGACCACAATGACTTAAAACCGTACAACACCTGTAAGGCTGTAAAGGGGCCAAACGGGTTCAAAAGAGGATAAAAAACACTACATGTCTTGCTGGCTGTGGATTGGCCAGACAGACAAGAATAATAACAATACAAAAAATAAAAACCATGCATATGGATTGGGTGGCTGTAAAGAGGCCACCCATCAGTCTTAAAATTAGACCGATCTGCCTAAAATTGGTTTCACCCGCCTCGGTTCGGGTGGGTCGTTGGTCATTGCCCGCTGAGGAACGGGATCAGGCTCATCCACCAACATTGCAGTTTCCTCTGGTTCTGAAGAGTCTGACGTCTCCGACTCAGCGTCCTCCTCTACTACCTCCTTGCCCTTCTTCTTCCTCAACCTTTTTCCCTTTTTCTCCCTTTTACCAGGTGATCTGGGAGGGGACGAAGAGGGAGATTTAACGAACTGAGTCGGGTCCGTCAGCCTAAACCTCGGACCCCGTGTCTTCAAGTCGCCTTCAAGAACGTTGATAGCAGTTGGTAGTGCTACTGCTTTCACGGCACATGGTGGTATTGGAGGTGCTGGTAATTTCACTGCTACTGCTGGTGGGTCCTGTTTCACTGCTGCTGGTGTGATCGAGGTCGCAGAAGTGTTGCTACCGACGTCCGCGGTCTTAGGCGTTATGACCTTAGCGGGTTTGGCACCGCATTTGCACTGACACGAGCACGTAGTGCTTGTGCCGATGTCTGCAACGAACGTCTGGGTAGCAACACTCTGTTTCCTGACGGGAGCTGAAGCCATCTTAGCAAAACTTGTTGCAAATACTGGGG
>JARYHS010011074.1:0-55007 GCA_031002005.1 Vandiemenella viatica | reverse complement strand
GTGCGATAATAGTACCGATCCATAATGGAGCGGTAACAAATAGAGTACAAAATTAAAGGCCAATTAGTTTAACAACAGTTGTAGTTAAACTAATGGAGAGATTCCTATGTAACCACAGCAGAGGTATCTGTTTGCAACTTAAGCTCTTTTGAAGCAGGAAAGATGACTTTAGACAATGATATTAATGCGAATTACAGTTAGTCGGAAATATGCAAGATATTTCGGAAGAAATGGAGAAGGAAGGTGCTTAGGTAAGGATGGAGAAGAAGTTACTACGGATTTTAAAAAGGCAAAGATTTAAAGTAACTGGTTTAGTGAGACCGTTAGTGACGATGAATCGGACACAGGAGGGTCTAAATCGGATAAATAGCTAAATAACACAATTAGAAATGAAAAAAATTTGAAATTCATCCTCAGGATATCATGAAAGAACTAAGAAAGCTGAAAAAACATAAAGGGACTGGTGTAGATCATATTATTACAGATGTTTTAAAGATAGCAGTATCTGAAATTGTACCTTATTTTGAAATATTATTTCAGCTGGTATGGATACTTGCTGCTTGTCAGAGGACTGGAAAGCGTGATAGTAGTTGGAGTTCATAAAGGATGGTTGAGAAATTTGTAAGGCTGGAGGTTTTTTAGACGTCAAATATGAACAAAATCTTATTATGGCAAGGGATTTACATTTGCAGTCTTCAGTATGCAATCTCTTCCCCACGTTATAATCATAATCAACCTTTAGCTTTTTAGCTACATACATAATAAACTGACTCTTCTTTGAATTTATTTTCGTCTCATGTCGACTCATCCAGCGGGGCTTCGGTAGGGAGTATCTTTCCTATGTGTTCCTTGCGAACTTCATTGTACCTTTTCTCAACAACTAACATATCTGAAACAAAATAAGGTGAATCTATGATAGTTTCCAAATACTTTAACACAAGGATTGCCCAAAGTACCGATTGGTTTGGCAGAATTATTTAAAAAAAAAAAAAATCCAATTTTTCCCTTTTGGAGGTGTTGTCCGGTCAATAATTTACAAACTATAAGGTATAATACAATATCCCTGGGTTAAAATATTCACAGAAACATACTCATACTTTCAAGGCTGTAAAAGTTTCAGGAAATTCTTGCGGGTAGTTTCCAATAATAGGTACACTAAAACTATCAAAAAGTAAACTTAAGGGAAAATGCTGTCAAAGTTACAGTGCATTCCAGAACCATAACTAGGGTGATCTGGATCGTCCTGATAGCTTTCTTTCAGTTATCTCTTTAGTCTTCTTCTGTTCTCTCGTGCCTTTTCTTCCACTTTACTCAATGCTTTCTCTGATACCCTTACCCTTTCCTAGTCAAGCCTGTACATAGCTCGTATGGTGTGATAGCCAATGTTAATACTCATTTTCAACAATGCCTCACAACTTGACAAATTTCCATTGTTAAAAATTAATACAGCATCATAAATATCAAAATGAAGAGCATTAATTGATATAAAAACAGTTTTTGAATTCTTGACCAAATAACACTGTTATGCACTCATTTGAATTTTGGGTACGACCATGTAAACACTTCATCAGTAGCTGTAAATCAGTTAGATCCCTGAATATAGGTTTAAGTTCCTCAATAACAGCATATGATAAACCATCCATGTTCACAAATGTTTGGCCTGTTGCTTGTGGTTTGTTGCACTTGCACTTGTCACATCTGGTCCATAAGGTTTCAGATCTTCAATTTCCTTGAATGCCCTTGAATCCCCTTCCCCGAGATAATTTAAATATTGTACCCCATCTGCTGCTGACCTCTCAAAAATCCTTTTCGCTCCTTCCACTTTGACGCTGCAGAGACTGCCATGCAAACACAGCCATTTTTAAAGCATGCCTAGGTTAGACATATGCATGTATTATACACCAAAATGAAGAGGACATTCCAAAGATCAATAATCGGCAAAAAAAACAACGAAAATGACAAAATTCATCATTTTCCAACCTACCGGAGACCCTTAAATAATACTACTCATAGCAAGTGTAAGTGTGGATTCCACTTTCCCGGTTTACAAAGTTTCTGGAACAAAGTTAAATTCTAATTGAAATTCAAAATTCTTGCTTGTGCTGGTCGTTCCAAACCTGCAGTTAAACAGAATCATTAGAGATTTGTATCTGAACGTTGCATACAATTTAAATCAAAATGAGTTCTCAGAAAATATAAAATCATTATGAAATCGCTATCGGTTCATTTCATGTGGTCATGCTTCAATTAATTATCTGATAAATTTGTGTCATTGCATGTGACAAACATAAGGCAACAGCGTTTCTAGCTAATGAAAGAATCTAAGAATGGCCATGAACTGTGAGTGAAGTTAAAATACTTATAAGAACCTTTTGAACAAGTGATGTACTAAGTCATTTTCCAAATTTACTTATATTGGAACTGAAACTAAACACAATAGAATAGAAAGAAACCTTGAATAATCAGCTCATTAATGTTAAAGCTCTTTGATTGAAATATTAATTTAACAATTACTCAATATGTCGATAAGTAGTTATTTTTAGTGTGATCCCTTGTATAATCTGTTGTGACAATACAATTAGTACATGTAACATTTAACTAACTCACAATCATCCTAAGAATTTACTATCTCACATAATCTTACTGATGTGTCAACGAAATTAACGCTCTAGTTGCATCATAGGCTAATCCCTCAAAGATATGAAAAATTATGAATCAAAATATATCCACCATTAGAAAATAAAAATAACATGTGAATACTTGAATGAAACATTCCTTGAAAATGAATAGGCTCTGATAATAAAAGAAAAGATTGATTGACATGCATTGTACTCATTCGTTACCAGTTCGTGTCGGCACAGGTTCAGTCACTGGATGCGCTCTCAGCTGCTGATAATGCAGTGTTGGGTTGCACAGGCATCTGCTGAGGTTGATGGCACCGTGCTCGATCGATATCAAGCTGCAAAATCGTAATTTGGAAGCAGTAACAAGTCCTTGTATTTTTATTCGATTTTTGACAAATAATTCGTAAGCATGGAATGCTGTCCATTGTTAACAACTTTCAAGACAAAAATGAATATGGATAAATATCAACACAAATTGAAAATGATATACGACTATTTTGCAACCGAATTAAGTTTAGTGCTGTTGGATAGGAAAATTGCAATAACATTTCTCGGAAATTAATTTGTATTAATTAAGAATGTTTTGTTTCAATTTTAGAATTACTTCCAAGTTTTCATAGATTACTGGCTCTGCAATTGGCAAGTTACTGAATGAAATGGTATAGCTAAAATAAAAAGATTGTTAGATTTACAAAAATAACGAGATGAACTATAGAAATAAAATCACATATGATGGAAGATTTATTTTTTGTCTAGTAACATAACAGTATTTTTCTCTAAGTTGCCTATTTCTTTTTTTGTGTTATTTTATTATTTCCCTTACTATTCTAACGACTTTACCTCAAATTTGGAAAATCAATAGCGTAAAATGATAGGAAAAGATTTTAACTAACACTTACACAAGTTGAACATGCTAACACTATTCTTACTAAAGATTACATATAACACACGATGTAATACACCAACTTGTTTTGAAAATAAAGACTTTAAGATGGATGTAGGTTTCACAAAGTCATTAAGTTTTACTGGTAAAAGTGTAGACTGAATGGTAGGCTTTTGTATTAAATGATTATTTGACGAAGGGATTATGTTTATTCTGGGTATGTTGATACCGACTTTGATGTAAGGTTTTTTCCCAGAAACGTGTGGATTGGACGGTAGGCTTCTGAATCCATATAGCGCCGTAAGAAAAGCTTCATGACTTCTTTTATTACCAATTGAATCCTTGTTTTACCTTTCTAACTAGACTTCCGGGTTTACACCGAGATGTTGCCCTGCAAAGTCATAGTTCGCCAATTTTCCAACAATGTCTGGAATATTTTTTACATCACCCGATTCGAATATAGTTAGTGCTACCTGTATTTCTGACATGTGTTACAGAGTTTTGACTCCTTACCTTAAGTGAGTACGTATTTTTATTGTAGCCACATGAAAGATATGTCCTGAGGCTATGTTTCTCTGACTGCAACACCAAACTGCAAAATATTCGTAATACTCCCAACTTCTTCTTTATTCCAATATCCCGAACATCAATTCCCTTCTCAATATTACTTTAACGCCTATTTGCTATTTCTTTACTGACTGGAATAACCGAATACTCTCTTAACTGATCAAAAAACTTATTTAAAGTTTTTGGCACCACAGTGTATAATCCGAAAAATTCCTTTGGTTAACTGGTTTACATAATCCTACTCCTTACCTATATTTTAATACACAATAAACTTTAAAAATACTTAAAATACTTGAATACCCCATACTTCATGTGTAAGTTTTGCAGTGATTAAAACAATTCTGAGTAATTTGGATTCGTTTCCCATATAGTTAATAACAAGCAATAACATACCGTTTCGCCGATTGCCATGCTAATTTCAATTTTCCAACTAATTTTGAAGGCTTTCCGTTGTTGAGTGGAAAGTAGCAAGGGGACATTACATCTTCGCTCGTTTTGATGATCAGGCGTCCCCAGTAATCTAAGGAAGTGTCTCCCAAACGACTGTGTAAGCGTTCTCTCCCGAGCTATCTTATACGCAGCGTTCCTACTTCGCCCATCTGATTATTAAAGAAATTGTATCTCGTCGAAAATCTGAACAAGAATTGCCAAATAACTTACGGAAAATTTTATAAAAGTTTTGTACAAATACTAGCAAAGAATAATTCCAGTTAGGTCCCGTAAATGTAAACAATTGGCTAAAACAGTGTATAACAGTGTTCAACGGTCTCCGTCTTCTTTATAATAAATTCTTCTCCCTTTCGCTATTTATATATTCAGATACCCTTATTACAACTTCTATACTCCTTGAACTCTCAACTTTAAACTCAATTTCTCCGCAACTCGCAAATAGACCATATTGACTGACATCAACTGATTGATGTGGCTCATGCTTTATTTACTATATTCTTATCTCTCACTACTCACTATTCATACTCTTCATTAATCATCATATCGTAGTAGCTACTTTATTTCTTCATAATTCGTATTCCACATGAACGTTGCAACATATATCTCCGTAATATCCATTAATCATCATATCACTTAAATCTCCCTATTTCATCATAAATCGATAATCTCTACATACTGCGATACACAATTCTACCGAAAGTTTCGCCGTATGACGACCCATATTGACGGTTTTTACTTCGGCAATAACACTTCGTACAACTACCTATTTAACAATTTAAATCTCCCCATGGCACGAAACAAATTACGAACACTGATATGCCATGAACAGCTGATGAAAATAATTATATACTAAATTTGGAACAATTACTCAACGAAATTATTACTGCACTTTTAAATGAAAAGAATTTTTAAACAAATGTTCAATTAACTAACAGCTATAATTTAAAAATTCACACACGACAATATGCGGAATTCAGACTTATTTTAAATTAGCTAACAAAACCCGAAAAACAGAAATGATTAAGGTTAGTCGATAGTCGAAGATTATAGTGATTGATCGCAAGGCCATCGAAAAAACGATCAATCTAGCACGGAGATCTGTGGTCGTTAAAGCCACACATGCAAGAAACATGCTCCTGGAAATTCCAGATTACATAAAAATTACAAAAGAATGATCCTTTTACTCCCCAAATATTCTCTACAACTACGTGCACAAATTTTATTTAAAATCCCATCCTTATAGCTACATATAGGTTTCCCCTACTGAAATACTTAACATAATTCTATAACTTAAAACAATGTTTCAACTTATTACACCATCACCACATTCAAATCAACAATTTATTACGATGCAATAACTACTCTCAAATTCCATAAATTGTTTCATTCCCTTTACTTATTTCTCTTTATCAATCTTTCCCATAAATTTACTTACAATCATTATATTGCGTGCATAATTTCCTTTAAAACCCAACGCTTATTTAGCAAACGACATAAAATCATTCATTACTACTCACTCCATACCTATTTAAACTTGCACTAATTAATTTAATCGAACTTACAAACATTTATACAACCGAACAAATTTCTTCTTCCCTCCGATTTCATATTTTTTGTGCTTATGTTCTTTCATTAAATTATCACATTTGAAGTCCACAAAAGACACTATTTTTAAAAACAATTATTTTTTTGACTCTCCCAAAGTTTTCAGATTCGCAACTTGATTGATAAAAATGGTACAAATGAATTCGCGTCTTGTTAACTGCATTGAAATATGGGTTAGATTACTTTACCCACGCTTCCAATTAATACAAAATTTTAATGTTTTCCTTCTTCACGGAACTGAACAAATTTCATTTCAGCACTCTTACCTTTGCACATCATTTTATTAGCTTTCAGTATGGACGAACTCAATTTTTACCATTTGAATTTTTCTACAGCAATTGAACAAATTCGCGCTCAAATATCAGCTAGATTTTTAAAAAAATTTTTAGTTACACTCCCCCGAAATTCTAAACAAGGACAAGATTCCAAGCTTACCTTCTTATTTCTGCTGAAAAGCTGCGCCGTGACGAGAGTTGTGATGTTTTGCTGGCCGCGCCGGACTGGCTGCACGCGCTGTTACTGTGTCGTGTAGAAGTTCTGACCGTAGCCTGAAGCCGCCGTGGCTGCGTCGAACTGCCTCGCCCCTTCAAAGGCCGCACCTGGTTCTCCGGAGTCTCGAACCGACAACCCCCTGGTTCCACGACCTCTGCTGGTTCTTCACCGTTGTCTTGCTCTCCGCCGGTCCCTGCGTCTACCGCTAGCTAAGCCGCCCATGCTCTCACGTTGTAACGTCTACATTTACTTCGTAAAGCCACAATTTTGCGAGGTCCGGTGATCGTATCCCAACTTCTGAAACCACTGTAACAGGCTGGCCTTGTGGTTAGGTGACTGCGTTGGGCGTTTTGACAATTAACTGGGAATGTGGCTTTATGTGTGACTGACCTTCGCGTTTATCTCCTCTTCTTATCTCCATCCGGATACCATCTTGACTAACTAATTAATTCAATCAAGATTATCTGACACCACGTGGAGGTCACTACCCTTTTACTATTGGAATACTATATACTCAAATGATTAACACGAAGTGTGGATAACCGGTTTAATGTAATTAAGCTGCCGATAGTACATGTGACCAAGATACCAAGAAGCGGAGTCCACACTTGTTCTACTGGATCGCTAGTCTGGGCGTAGAAGATAGTAAGTGAAAGTCAGTCTACTAATACTGGAGGGAACTTAGGATCGTTACGACGTCTGAGGCAGGGCGGCTAAGCTTTAAGCTAGCGGTTCGCTACCCGATGTTGCTCCTAAGCTCGGTGGTAACGAATAGCACGATTTATTGGTTGTACAGGGCCCACTTCGGCTCTGTTTTGTGTCACAAGAAGGTATTGCTGATGTGCTATTCAGCATTCCTGAACGGGACAATAACTTTGCTTGCGTCTGCGCTGCGTGACTGCAACTCTCCAACTTCGCCAATGTCTCCAACATTTATAAAATCATTCTTAATTAATAATAAAGCCCAAAACGATCTTTACAAAATTCTTACTCTTCTCACTTTTACAAATGAATGTTTCAATCAGACGCATTCTATTGACTAGCAAATATATATAACATTTTGACTACTCTTTAAGAACATATTTAACTAATTTTAACTCAAAATGGAAAGCAAGATATTAAAGAAAATAACTTTCAAACAATTACAGATTGCAGTTTGTCACCTGCTTGAAATGTGTGCAACATATTCAGGCAAACATTAATAAACACAGACATTAAGAGAGATATCACTGTACAATACATACCTGGTGAATGGCATATCAGTTTGAAATTGCCATGCCTATTGTACTGTAATCCAAAAGTGAATTTGCGCATCAATTACTGAAAAAAGAGCTTTGCCCCTTTTGCTTAGCCTACCAATTTATCACAGTGAGACACTAGTAAACAACATTTATAGTTTCTGTAAAAGAATTTGATCAATTTTTTTCAGAAAAACAAATTAAACTTATTTAAAGCTATCGTGAACATCACATGGTCAACTTATGAAGTCTAATGAGAAAAATGTGCACAATTCTATACCAACCAAAGTGAACAGCATGCGAGTAGAAGGTGTGTCTCGTTGTTGTCAGACATTAAGAATGTGCCGTAAGACTCCATAAGCAGCTTTAAATTAGAAACCTACCTCTTCAAAAATTTATACAACATTTATTGGCTCCAAATCACCTCCTTCTACATTTACATATATACCCTGCAATTCACAAAATTGTGGGTGGCAGAGGGTGCTCAGCATCAGAGCTAAGCTCTTTGCTGTGCATTCCAATCCCTAATGGTACGGGGGAAAAAAGAATTCATATAAGAATCAGTCCGGCACCTTATTTCTCTAATTTTATCTTTCCTGTCCTTCCAACTCAAATAGGTTGGTGGAAGAAGTATTTCACTACACTCATATTGAGAGAGCAAAATGACAATGTGCCACATGAATTGCTGATAGGTTCTACTATAGAGATACTTAGGTTCTAGAGTAAGAATTTCACTCTCAATTTCTGCTGCTCAAAAATAAGAACATTTCTATCTAAAATCTAAATTATTGTATGCCGTTCCCTCATTCCATCAACACATATAAAATTTATGGAACATCTAAAAATTTATTTTTTAAATAATGCACCAAACTTAAAGCATTAGTAAATCTGAAGATTTCTGAAAATCCAAGTCAAACTAGCAAACTAATAACAATTATCTATAAGAGAAGTTTAATTGCAGTAATTGTTTTTCATTAGGAAGTCTTGGAAGCATAGAAATTACTGCACATTATGGGATCAAGTCAGAGGCACTATGGGAACAAGTAAGTGATTTAGTAGATACATAATTTTATACTGGCTTCAAAATGGGAAAAAAATAGTGTAACAGCAGCGTCGCTTAAGGATTTGGCTGGCTATAACTTAGTAACTGTAGAAACGACTTCATAATAAATGCCTAAAATATGCATTGAGGAACAATGCGAAGCAGACAGTGAAATGTGATCATACATACAAAACTTTTTTCCTTCTGCTCTTATACCTCCTAAATGTCAAGCCCATTAGAAGTGAGAATGGACTATTGGCAAGGAATGGGCAAGAATTCAGACACGACCTTTTGAAGGAACCATTCCAGTATTTGGGGAAACCATGGAAAATTCAAATCTGGATGGTTGGATGAGAATTTAAACCTGTGTCCCCTGGAATGTGAGGCAAAACATTGCACTCACCCACTGTGCTCTGTGTAGTTTGATATAAAAACAGTGGAAAGAATTACCCATGTATCACTGAATAAGTATGTGGCCTAGCTAAATTAATATAGGCACTGACTACTTACTACATGAAAATATTTTAACTACAAACAGATAATAATCCTGATTCACTGGACTGGCTCTTAAGTCTGGCTCACACTACCATCAAGTACATGCAGATTCCTGCACAGAATAATTTTCCCATTTGTTAAAAGAACCACAAAATCACAGTCATCAACCTCCTCATTCTCATGCCAAAAGTCATGGGAATATATAGACAGAGCACTATCTTTACTGTGTAACCTGAGTCTTAAAGACCAGGAAAATGGCAAAAAGCAATCGTGCTGGAACAGAAGTTCACAACATAAGAAGAATGAGAACTTAATATTAAATTTGCTGCATAATTACTTCTGTATTTGACAAGGCCAGTGGCAGATAGGAATGACTTCCAATAGAAAGTGTTTATCCTTGACATAAAGTCTCCACAAGAGTGTAAGGTGATCAACGCATGTAACTGATGTAAACACACAGTCAAACAGCAACAGCTGCAGTGGGTAATGCAAATTGCTTCTATTATAAAATGAAACTGTTACTATTATATGATGGTAACAATACATAATTGTCTATGCATATTATTCACCCATTCAAGTGAAGATTTCAACTTATATACACCTAATAATCTTGTTCAAGCAGTCATTTTTTATTTTACCATGTTCCATAATTTATTATTAAATTTTTTTAAAAAATCAGCAGATAAGATGTATCAGTGAGTAATCACGACTATGTTACTTGGAGCAAGCCATTGTTCAGCTTTTAAGAGGAACATGCATTGACTTAACACATAAACCTATCTCTTTGTAATGCAACACATGTAAATAATTTGCAGTGAGACTTTGCTCACACCTACTGCAAGCAATAAGACGATACTAACATTTAAAATCACTCCTAGTGACTTATGTGGTCAAGCTACTTTACTTTTTCACATTTAGTGATTTTACCTCTTAATCATCCATAAGTTAAGTACAGAAAGTTCTGCAAATGATTTCTCGAACATTTGATCCTGTAAATAAGTCGCCTCAACAGCCCCATACGGTAGTCTTGTACCAACTACTGGTGATTAAACAACTTGTCTTGGAGCAACTACAGACTACTTATTTGATAGCAAGTCCTAACCTCCTAGCTACAGGTTGTTTTGTAAAAAAGTTGAAAATATACAGCATTTAAACAATGATTCCGATTATTTTTGGTACACCCTCATACATTCATCTTCAAGACGCATTATTACGGTGGTCAAATTGATTTTACAAAATAACAAATTACCAAACAAATCTTATGTTACCTTAGGCTGAAAAATGACATAATTATAAATTGTTATCCTAAACCTGAAACTGAAAAACCTAATTGCTTGAAATAGAAACAGTTTCTTAACTGTTGCTCCTCACGGTTGTGAGAAAATGTGGAACTTTTCCCCTCCCGCGCTGCTCTTTATTTTTGTATTCAATACAGATGTGACGTCTGTGATGGTGTGTATACTCCAGGGAGTTACGCGAATTATCTGGTCCCCAATCCTAAGCCAGTTTTGTATGATGCACACATCCGAAACATCCATCTGATATACTCTGTACGGGCTCTTGTACAGATGCTTTTGTTTATTTGGCCGCTACACTTTTTTTATTCCTCCTGCTGGTGGATATCAATGTGAACAATTTCCCACCATGGTTAGGACATTCTTCCATAGGATGCACAGCGCTCAGTTCGACAAGATTCACCAATTTCCTGCCAAATTGCAGCTCCTATGGCAAAACAAGTGCTTCTGTAAAATATCATATCGAAGAACTACTCCATCTCTTCAGAACTTGTTTACCCCGAGCTGTAACACTCTTCTACAACCTAGTGAAAGTACACTCCGATTTGGCACATGAACCACTCCACTGGATTTGTTGCGTCATTTGGCTTCCATTTGCTTTGGATGTGTACATCTCCGTGTTTCAGATATGATTGTCGTATCTAGAATGGACAATCTGTTTAACGCGGAACACAAGCCATAAAAGGTCCCAGCCTACTTTATTTTACGCAGTAAGTTGTGCCATACGTGAAGACTGGGTTTTGAACAATTTGAAAATCCCAGATGCCGGAGATTCGAACCATGAACTTTTCTATCTGTAATACGACACCTTAACGAGAGAGCTACCAGACTGCTCCCTGAGCTTATGATTTTTATCATGTTGGAATGAGAAACAGAAGCTGTTCAAGAAATACGTCTTAAATGAGGTGTATTGTGTCAACAAGAGAAATAGTATTAATGATGAAATGTGCGCCGGATCCTTGCATGAAAAGCATGCTATGGTGCCACTCCTCAAACTGAAGACTGATTGACCTCCCCCAGATATTATGGAATTTATCACATTGGAATAAAAGATTAAACTCTATAAAATCGAAGGAACTTTCATGTTGAAAGCAATCCTATATTGCTGAAAGCTATCAAACATTAAATTTTCTTGTGTACTCTTTGAAAATGCATAATAAACATATAAAATTATGACTATGGCGAAAACTCCATTTTTCGAGGACATATGGCTACCTGTCAACTAACTGGAACCTGTTTCAATTTCCATGAATTACTACGTGTATAATACAAATTATGGAGGCTTATTTCAGGAATGCGTACTATTTTTGTTTTATATATCGTGGTAAATTCAGTAAGTAAATTAAACAATCTTTGCAACAATGCTCAGTATGTTTAAAAGTGCACTAGTTGAGATTATGGTATTTAACCCTTTGTCTGTTGTGCTAACGCGCAACCCACTTAGCGATCAGTACAGTTCCACCTCAGCCGGTTAACTGCTATCCAACAAACGCCTTGAGCATTTGCCGCTGCGATCTTATTTGTATTGCTGTTTTAATCTTAGTTTTCACTGAAAAACATTGCTCTCCTTCGTGTATGTACAGAGGAAGAAATCATGTTCTTACTAGAAGCGACTGTGAAAATGCTCTCTTCTGTATGGATGATAGTAATGACCCTTCGATAGGATCTCGAAATAATAGTTCTAAGCCGTGTACATCAGCTAGAGGGAAACAACCACATGTCTCCACAAGAGTTGAAAATTCTTCAGAAACTGAAGCTTCAGATAGCGAGAGATAAATATGTCGAAAAAGAGGACGCTTTAGTGACAGGTTTGACCGGAAGAAAAACGATTCTCATCTTTTTGTGCATGAGTTTTTCGATTCAGCTGCAGGACACAAATATTGATTAGGTCAAAATTCCAGCATTCTGTCATTTTCCTGATATTTTTAACAGAAGATCCTATGAAATCTTTTGCTGAAGAAACAAACTGATTTTATTTATATACGGAGACAAATAAGCCAGAATCAGCACACTAGATTTTCAAGGTGGAAGGATTTACTAGGAGACATATTGAAATATTATTCATATTGAAAATTCAAAAATTAACACGCCAATGCATAGATGCGCTGGATATTCGATACAGAAAGTGCGTCCAGAAACCAGGTACAAACACAGAACATGCAATTTTCTCCAGATGAATTACTGCGCTAACAGACAAAAAGACCAAACACATTTTAGTTGCTGTAATATCTGTTTAGTATATGAAGTACCTGTATCTTTGTCTACGTGGACTTTTAGAAGAACATTAAATTTGCAACTTTAGATGTCAGAGTAACTACTTTTATTTGGTATCTGGGGTTTCAAAACGCAGAGCAACACCTGAAGGCCGCCACACGCAAAGCTCCAGAAATATTCAGCACCCTGCACGTCGGGCCGCGTGCCGTACTCAGCAGCGCAGGTATCGGCTGACCCCGGCCTCTCAGCGCAGGTAAATAGCTTAGGGGAGAACAAAGGAGCACTCAGCTAGGGCTCTGTCGGGCGATCCGTAGCAGTTAAAGGGTTAAGGGATTTGATAATTTTTCTTATTTCTTCTGGAGTAGCTAATTTTATAGACATAGAGTTAAATTTTTCTTGAAAGCCTTTTTTGACAAAATCCATACGGTGTGTCACTGAGCTATTTGCAGTCAACTTATCAGCAACAGATAAAAAATGTTTATTAAAATTATCAGCAATTGAAAAAT
The DNA here is from genome assembly GCA_031002005.1 of Vandiemenella viatica. Classification (NCBI taxonomy): domain Eukaryota; kingdom Metazoa; phylum Arthropoda; class Insecta; order Orthoptera; family Morabidae; genus Vandiemenella; species Vandiemenella viatica. The sequence goes on along the minus strand of JARYHS010011074.1, from coordinate 41,596 downwards.
TAGATTCTACTGAATTTTCTTTGATAAAAATATCATTACTTGTTTGATTACTCTTTCCTGTTTCCTTTTTTACAATGTCCCATATTGTCTTAATTTTATTTTCAGAATCATGAATTTTATGTTTGTAGTATGGCCTACATACTTTTAGATTCTTTAATAACCTTTTTCAGTATTTTTCAGAACTGTTTGTAATGTGTTTTAACGTTAGCATTCTCACTGTTCCTAGAGGCAATATACAACTTCCTTTTATTAATGCATGATGTTCTAATGCCAATTGTTATCCAAGGCTTTTGTTCTTTTTGAGAAGCACGACACTTTTTCAAGGGGAAGCAACTTTCAAAGAAATGTAATACAATGTTACTAAAAATGTTGTATTTTTCATCCATACCTTGAGCACTGTAAACCTGTTCCCAGTTTGTGGTATTGAGGCACTTTCTAAAACAAGTAACTGACTCATCATTTATTACACGCTGAAGTTTAAAGACATTACTCTTAGTGCTAGTTCCTATTGAAGTGTTGATGGTTAATAACTGGGCATCGTGATCCGAAAGTCCATTGATGGATGGCTTGATGGTATAACTGAATTTTAAGGTATCTAGGAAAACATTGTCTATAGCTGAGTAACTATTATTCATTATTCTCGTTGGAAAATTAACTACCTTAGTTAAATTGAATGAACTGACTAATGAGTCTAACATGACTTTACAGGGTAAGTTATTTAGAAAATCTAAATTAAAATCACCACATAATACTATGTTGACTTCTTTTCTGCTTAAAAATGTTAATAAGAGTTCAAACTGGTTCATAAAAATAAAAAAGTTTCCCGATGGTGCTCTATATACTGTTACTATTATGAAAATTTCACTATTGAAACTTAGCTGTGTAGCACAGATTTCAAAATATTGGTCAACACAATAATTGGTAATACTTATATTCTCAAAACTATAACCATTTCTAACGTAAGTGACAACCCCTCCTTTCTCCAAGTTCGTTCTACAATAATGAGAAGCTAAATTAAAGTCAGTTCCATTTGATATATCTATTCCTGAAGTTATATGGTGTTCAGACAAGCATAAAACATCAATTTTATTGATATAATTTAATTCATATATGTGGACTAGCAATTCATCCACTTTATTTGTTTACCCTCTGATATTCTGATGTAATAAATTAATCCCTACACAATTTTTAATTTTGGTATCTGTAAACTCATTGTTGTTTAAACTAATTTATTTTAAAACTCTCTGCCTAATACATGATCCTAATCTAAAAAAGGAGCTGCCCTAACACCATTAAGAACAGGAATCTTTTCATGTGAATTTGTGGTCCTAATTAATTGTTTTGCTATGAGATCTGAAAGAGCCCCCTTCAACATACTATTGAGGTGTAGGCCATGCCTGGTATAACCCCACCTATCAATAGCATCCACAGGTACCAAGCCCATGCCAGAGCCAATATCAGACATAAGATACCGTTCCAGTTCCAGATTCACTCGCCTCACAGCAGAGTTCGTCTGTGGCCGTTCATAGCGGCTCAAGACCGACATCACACTGACCCGAGTGTGGCACGTTGCTTCTGCTATTTTCTCCAGGTCATCTCATTCCTGCCCAAACTATTTCCCGCTCCTCCCACTATCACTACATGATCCTCATCTGTGAAATCCTTACACAAAGAACCTATATCTTCTACTACCTGACCAAGACTAGCACTAGATTTGAAGAAACTCATGACCTGGAAACCTGATCCTAATTTTTCCTGTACCAATGGCCCAACACCTCGTCCATGGCTACTACCTAGCAGCAAAACTTTATTTTTCCCTAATCCCTGCCTTCCAGACTTAACTACATAGCTTTTCCTACAAGTCTAATGCTTTTTACCTACACCTACAACTACAGAAGGCTCATCCCTGTCTAACTCTGGCAACAGGGCAAACCTATTTTGCACCCCAACAACAAAAGAATCAGAAGCCCTTCTTGTTCTAATTGCCCTTTTCCCTGTCACCAGCTCCCAACCATCTCTGTTTCCCTCCCTGCGCAGCCTATCCAACTCCTTTCTAGCGTCTATCAGTTCAGCCTCAAGGGCACTAATCCTTACCTCCAGCTCCAATATCTTCCTACTTTTGAAACAATCTTTATAGAACCATGGGAGAGCCTCGTCAATTTCCCCAAGTTCGACGCCACTACAAATCGGTCCCCAATGAAACCATTTCTCACACACTTCGCAAAAAATTCCAACCCTCAAAAATCTACGGCAAAGTTTACACTTTTCACTCAAGATTACAAGACACTAATAACAACAAAGTACACAATGCTAGAGAGAAAATTTGTTGAACTTAAGGTTACAAAAACAAAAACTGCTAAATTAATTCACAAGTAAGCTTTATTTAAATATATTTACGCTCTATAACAAAAATCTGAACTTAAGCCTAGCGTTCAAATTTGTAAACAAACACAGAAAATAAACACGGATCAGACCAAGGCACTAAATTACAAATTAACTTTTTATGCACGAATGAAAACACTCACTAACGCTCACAGTAGTAAAATGTATTAGAATTAAGAGATTCGAATTACTATTACAATAAAAACTAACTATATTTATTTATAATTTAATTACACATGTTCGTGCGTTACGTGTTTCCGCGGTATTCCAGATATACAAGTGTATTTCATTAACATTAAACCAATAAATGATCGATTTCTAAGAAGTTCCCATCAATTTTTTTTTTTTTTTTTTTTTTTTTTTTTTTTTTTTTTTTTTTTTGTATAGCTTCAATTCAGCTCAGTAAATATGTTCAAAGAGCGCCTCAATTTCGCGTTTGCTACAGAACTTTCTGAAAGTCAGCTCGAAACTACGAGTCTTATGCATCAAGTTAATATTATTATTAATTTAATTGCAATTGTTCAATGTAATAACAAATCATGTTTTCAATTACTTGTATTCCAGCTCCTTTATCATATCAGTTACTGACTGATTTCCATAAATAAATGTAGCTGAAACTACACCTCCATATTCAGTCAACAGGCTTACCAAGGATTTAAAACCCGATTCCCTCACTATTGTGATCCTTTTCCTCCTCACCCTCTCTAATAACCATCCCAATATGTTCTGCTCAATTTAGATTATTATTAAATGTTATGCTAACATATTTACTTTTTAGGTTTTTAATAAGCCATTCATCTCCTACTCTATAAGCCTAAAAACAATGTTTTTATTTTGTCAATGTTCGGAATAAACACCAACTAGTGTGGTTCAGTGTATCGGGGAGATACTGCTGGGCAGGCTCTCGTCCAGGTCCCGCATACTGGCCGAGAATTGCGGTTTCCACAACCACCAAGGTAAGTGCTGGGACGTTCCTCAATCGCCGCCTCATAAACAAAACATTACAAATACACTTAGTGCACACAGAAATAGTTATACGATTCTCATATAGAGGGTAACACAGCTTTCCTCACAGGGGGCGTGAAAAATCCGACACTGCAATAGATCATGGAAGAAGAGCGCTCGTAATAAGCTGACACTTCTTGATATTTATCTTCATTCCATGTTGAACTATCCTGCTCGATACTCTGCCCAAGTCATCTTGCAGCTGTTCACAGTCTTCTGCTGTTTTGATTGATGTTCCTCCACCGCTCTTCAGGCAACGATTTCGACGATTTGAAGACGGCTTGCTTTGGAGGCAGATATTATGGCCGTAGTTGACTGTATGAAGCTCTTTCTTGACTTCAGACTTGTGGGTGTGTCCAAGCAAAAGGTGTCTGAGGTCTGTTTCCTGTTTCTCTGTAGCTGTTTTCCTACGAATGTCAGGTGCTGCTATACCCATGATTTGGTATATTTTACTAACAGAAGTTGGTTTCAGGCAACCTGTTACAATGCGACCAGTATCATTCAATGCTATATCAACCTGCCTAGCATGTGCAGAGTTTTGCCAAACTGGTGCTGAATATTCTGCTGCAGGGAAACTAAGTGTAAGGGCACATGTAAGAAGCACATTTGGCTGTGCTCCCCAGGAGGTACTTGTAAGTTTTCGGATGATGTTGTTCCGGGCGGATACTTTGAGTTTCAGATCCTCACAATGGGCTTTGAATGTAAGAGAGCGATCAAGCTTCACTCCTAGATATTTTGGAGTATCGCAGTGTAGTACTTGTTGCCCCTCCAGCTGATGTTCAACTTTCTTCTTGCTTCTCTGTTTGTCAGGTGGAATGCACAGACCTGCGTTTTTCCAGGGTTGGGCTTAAAATTATTAGCATTATAATACTTGGCTATATCCTCAAGAGCTGTTGTCGGCTTCACCTCCACCGCCCCAAACGTTGTGCCTTAAGCTGCAACTGCTGTGTCATCGCCATAAATTAATGCTATTGTTCCTGGAATAATTTGTTGGTCATTTGTATATATGTTGTACAAGAGCGGGGCCAGCACACTACCCTAAGGGAGGCCATTCTTCTGAGTTCTCCATCAACTCTTTTTACTGTGGAGGGTGACGTAAATCTGTTTTGTAGTAAACACTTGATGAATTGTGTAAGATGGTAATCTTTGGTAAAGACACTATGTTATACTAATAGGTCCCTGAACCCCGTTGTACAAATGGATTGGGTTAAACAATGACAGAGGCGCACTGTGCTCTGAATTTGAATCTTGTCATCTTACTATACGATTAATTGGTAACATTATAGGTTATCAGAATGGCGTCTACTATTACTCATTCCGATTCACATTGAATTAAAAAAAATATGATTGAAGTAATCATATCAAACTTTTAATTCTCTTATTCACCTTGTATGGCTAATTATTAATGCTATACTGTCATACAACATTAATGTACTTATGTTTTGGCCCTTCTTTTCTTTTTTATTTCGTTATTTTCCTTCGCATTTTAAGTCATGTATGATGTGTTTTGAATTTGAGTGCGTCGTTTCAGTACTGTCACCAACCAGTTTTCACGCTTGAATACCCTTTACGCATCACTCAAACAGCCCCTGCCATCTTGCTACTCTAAAATGAGGACCTTAGCCTATGACTGCCAGTAGGGTTGCTCGGAAACATTAAATGGATCCTTCAGTTTGCACGCCGGAATTGGATATGCGCTTCTACGGACTATTGGCAGAGTCCTCTACCAGACGGTGCCACAACCAATAGCGGAACGGCGTTGCACACCCAGAGCCCCCATCGAGGAACAGACGAACCACAAGCACAGGGAAGCACAGAAGGTGACGTCCAGGTGCAGGGGGTCACGGATGTTTGGTGAATGAAACAAGCTTCAAGGTTCAAACTTTGTACCGGTGCAGTTTTCAATTAAGTTCATATAACAGTAACGTCATCAACATCGTGCAGTCGATGCACTGGCGTAACAGAAAGAGCGAATGGTCGGCAAACAGGAAATTGGAGTTCAATTCCCTCTACAAAACGTTTATTTCCTATAAGTTTTATAAAAACAATAATTAACATGTTATGTTTAGTACAAACAAGAATACAACTTTCGAAAAAAAATTTGGCTGGAATTTTGTCTTCTTACTGGAGATACACAGGCAAGTTTCTTCAAATAAAATGGAAAGCTAATATATTTCCAAAAATTGAGATGATCAAGATTTTCGTCGTTTTCTACGAAAACACATAAATTTCTTGTAATGGAGAAAACTCTACCATTGTTGGACACATGTGAAGGAAACGACAAACTGCGGACAAATATTGAAATAAAGAACTCTGAGAACAGTGGCATCCAGAATTTGCATCGCCTAAAATAACAGATTTTGGACTCCTTTCTCAGAGTCTTGCGGATTATTTAAACCAGAGACTTTGCTTCTGTTATAATCTGGGCTTCCCCAATCTTTGCTATAAGGTTAACTCATGTAGGGCTTCCTTGAATAGGTCAGCGATGGCAGTACCCTCACTGACAAAGGTAAAGTCTTGTGGGTCATGTTGACCTGAATGAAGGGATTTTATTGGTTGCAAATTCTACCCATATCGCATTCACCTTAGCCTAACCCGCTAACCTTATTGAGTGTAGGACACCTACAGTTTAAGATGGAATCCAAACCATCCAAGCGTTATTGCGTATTTCACATTACACAGCAAGCTGATCCATATATGTGAATATTAGCATTTAGAAATCTCCGCCGAGACAGGAATTCAAACCTAGGAAATTTCGATTTCCATACAGACATCTTAACCAATTAGCCAGCAGACCGCTGCTATACGGGTGGAGTGAGAAGGTAAGTGTGGAAGGTCACCCATCAGAGTGTCACAGTGCGCTGGATCGCCGTACACTGTATTCGGGAGGTTCAATGGGACCGGTCCAGAGCCCTCGTGTACCGGCCGACCTGACGGCAGTTCTTGGGCTATTTCCCATAATCATCAGGGCAAATGCTGGGATGGTCACCCATCACTGCCTCATAAATTACACATTTTATAAAAAAATCAATTCTCAGACACAGATCATAATGAGACGTTTCACAGACAGAGGCAAAACTTTACTTCCTAGACTAGTGTAGCGCTCATGGCAGAGGCGGGAGACGTTGCCCTTAAAAAACTCTGCCAAAGAAAAACAGTAAAAAAATTGCTAAGCTGAGGTGAAGACGCATCACATACAGGACATGGGAAACAGAGATAAAAACACTCTGCGCGTGAAAATCGCTGCTGGAGAGAATCTCAACAAATAGAATATCTTCTAATTAACTGGATAAGTGTTTGTTTTAAACAGCCACATTTGGAACGCGTTATAAATATTACAATAATAAATGTACCAGTGTAACTAATTTAAGCCAGTGTATGATTTTCACAAAATTCTAGTGATATACCAAATGATTTTCAAAGAATAGTTTATTTGGATGAATAGGGGGAAGATTGTTTAAAACCTGTCTGCAGACTGATTATACAAAAACTGGATCGCTTGTTTTGAAGATGCTATATCAATAAATACAAGTAAATATTTCCTGTGTAACGAAATATATATCTATTAGCATTGCGAAATTACTTGAAATAAATATATAGTTTCTAATAAAAGGGTTGTTTTACCTCCTACCTTTGACCCAATGCCAACATTGGCTGTCAAATAATGCAAATACAGAGCCTGTAGCAGATGAGAACAAGAGGCCTTTCAGTTGCTTTAGGTATTAAAGTGTAATATATAAAATATAAAAGCACATTTAGAAAACTGCATTTCTTAGTTTAATGTCAACATATGTGGAGATAACACCAGTGGCGTAGCTAGCGTGGGTGACACCCGGGGTGGATATCGATGGTGTCACCCCTCGAAAATTTAAATTCAAAATTAGGTAAAATATATCTTGTAAGTGAAAATATCATATTAATAAAACATAATTAAATAAACATTTATTGTTATTAAAAATTATAAATAATAAAATTGTAATATTAAATTCATTTTAAAAAACACAATAAACTAAAAACAATCTTCTCTTTTTAGCTTTAACAGCTGCAAACTCGTAAATCACATCTTCAAAATTATCAATTTTAGTTACTTCATGTTCAATAGTCAATATGGCAAGATTTTAGCCACGTGTTGCTCATCGGTGATAGAAAGTGATTTTAGAGAGGCCTCTGAAGATCGGGTCTCAGTCCGACACTCGGCCGTCATTGGATTGGTTTATGTTTTGACGGTGCGGATCAGTATCATCGGCCTGCTAGATGTGGAGAAGCACATCGAGAGAGTTCGGAAATTTACCTTCCCTTACGACTAAATGTTGTTTTCATGTTATTATTTGCCTTAAAAAAAGTATTTTTTTTTTCATCCATGTTCATCAGATGTTCGTAAAATGTAGGAAGAGTCCTAGCATCTTCGCATTAAAAAATCAGAGCTTTGCCAGAGTTGAAGACCAATTTTACGACCCACAAAAATTGCAGCCGAAATCCGCATTTGTAACCGAACCTCCCACACCCGAATAGCACGCCGTAACCAGACGCAAGACTAATCTAGAAGTACGGAAAAATATGTATTCAAACACATAAAAGTGGATTCGTGTCTTTTGATAACAAAAATATATGGTATAGAAAAAGAATATGTTTATTTTATCATGTTTGAAAACTTATTTTCCTCACACCTATATTCGGACTGGTGATTCAAATGATTACTGCGTGCGATTTGAAGACTGTAGGTCCGGGTTCAAATCCCGGTCTCGACTGTAATTTTTGCGGGCCTTAAAACTGAATTTTACCAATGGCAAAGCTTTTATCTTTTAATGCGAAAGGATGCTCGGTGGTTTGAATTTCACTTTAAACTGTAGGTCTTCTTTTCAAGTTAGGTGACTACGATATAGGTGCACTGCGAGTTTCCAAATAAGAAACACTGTGGCTAGAACATTGAGATAACATGAAATTATTATTTTTACTATACACAATCTTTACGACTTATATTTAAATTAAAATATGTTATAATCTCGTTCTTTACTAACAAAAAGTATTGAGTGAATCAAAAAGAACCTCAGACAAAACAAACACGTCAAGTGCGAGTGATTGACATTTCATTGAGATTGCGTTGATACTGTTAATACTGCGCTGGGATACTATTTTTGTACATAAAATATCAACCAGTTAGGTGATTACGTGAGTCAGATAAAGTATTTTAATGTACATTCGTACCAAAAGTGTGCAGAATAAAGTACAGTACTCTATTATAAAGTAGGGTGTCAAACCTACCTGTCATCCCCAACACTGATTCCCTGAAACAATCACTTGTAAACGTTAAAGGAGACTAAAGATCGGGTAGGAACACGGGCGAGCTATGGAAAAGTTTGGACGCGAGGGGGCGAGATGTCACTCGGCCGGCTGTCGTTGCGGTTACGGTACAGGCCAGTATTGGCAAAGTGCAGTTCGACCTTTACACTTAGCAACTGATACACAAACTGGTGCAAATTAAAATCCCAACACCCAGACGGTGTTGTGATAAACGAAAGAAATTTGGCCCCAAATATGCCCGGATGAAGAGTTTAAATGATTTAACATTAAAAGTTTTACATGTAATAATGTGAGAATTACGGTGCTATATATTATGTAATTGCAATTTTTTTATTTTTTTTTTTTTTTTTTTTTTTTTTTTTTAGCGTATAAGTGGGCTAACAGTGTGGTGTCACATGACACGTGGTTGCCCACAAGTTTTTGTTGTCTAAGTATGCCAAGGCGAAGAGTGACAACTCTCTACACCCAAATGTCTAACAGTGAGAGAGGTCGAAGAATTGACGTGTTTTCAAAGGGTGCATCATATCGTGAATCTCCAGAACGATTTGCCGCAGTGCAATGTCAGTATACAGACCTTGTTACACAGTGATGAAAAAAAGCTCTAATACTCCTAGAGCAGGCACAGGTCCATACAGAAGGATACCAGCACGTGAAGACTGCCAAATGGTGTGGGTGGCTGTTGCTGGCAGATGGTTGACTACAGGCCAGATCCAAGTAGTGGTTACACATAGTCACACCCCGCCTCCGCCCCTCCCCGGATGATTGTAAACTAATTGCTTGAAGCTGGGTTACACTATCTGGCCACTGTGAATTGTGTCCCATTAATCTAATTTCATTGCCATCATCATCTACCTTGGTATAATGCGAAACACAAATGGACATGTGAATGGCGTACATTTGTGTTTAGAGACGAGTCTCGATTATGTCTGTGGCAAAGTGATAATCGATGACATGTTCGCAGGCGTAGTGGACAAACGGCTTATCTGTTGTGATTTCAGAACCTCACGCAAGTGCCGTCACCGGTGTCATGTTTTAGTGGCAATCAGTTTCGATAGCATGACTGAGTCGGCTGTTGCTGAAGGCAATGACAGCCCATCACTATGTGGACGGGGTACTGCATCTTATTGTGATACCCTACATGTTCAACATCCGAATCGTATTTTCCAACAAGACAGTGCCCGTCCTCATATTGCGGCCACCGTCACACAAGCCTTGCAAGGAGTTTCGATCACAATATGGACAGCACGGTTCCTAGATTTGTCCCAAATAGAGCATTTCTAGGATACCAGAAGTAGACACATTAGATTACATGGTCACCCAGCACAAACTGTGCAACAACTGACTGCAAAAGACATGCACGCGTAGTGAGACATACACCAAGAAGACATCCGAACACTTGTTGTGTCAATGCCGGCAAGGATCCACGAATGTATTGGTGCTCAAGTTGGGCCCATTTCTCACTGACAACTGTAAAAGGTAATAACTTAGCCTGATCCATTTCCATTTGTTATTACTTCTTTTAGGTATGACCCTGGATATATTTTCAAAGTTTCCTAAAATTCTACCATTCATGTATGCGTGTTGTGATTTTAATTTCCGCCAGTGTAACTATTGGGCGACCATAAGATTTCGCTATAAATTTAAAAAGTCGAAAGCTACCAATTTGTTATTGAAATGTTAACATAGGTTGTATTTAAATGACATCACAACCTCGGTATTTGGAGGACCAAGTGATATTGAGAGGAAAGTTAACAGAAGTGGCTTGATCCAAGTAGAAGTAATTCCAGACCCAGATGGGGTCCGATTGAAGCAAACCCAGGATCCGTTGTGAGACCCTGGGGGATACTGTATAGTAAGAGAAGCAACTCTACATTAAGTTCCTTCATAAAAATAGAGGAATAAATAAAATATAAAATCATAATTGAACGTAATTTAAAATAATAAAAAAAAAACGGTCAGGTAATAAAAGAACATGCCTTTGAGATATCTGCCGCCTTTACATGAAGTACTTAATAAGTGAAGTATTTTACTACCCGTCTAAGAAATAAGTAGCTACAGACTCCTAAATATGATATGTATCGAAGCCCATCTCCATGTGTCAATTTTAGATTTCTAGCACCGCTCGGTAGCGTATAAATAAAGATGTAAACGGCTCGAATGTTCGTTCAGTTTATGATTAAAGCTCAATTTTTGTTCAGGAACAGAAGTTCGACATCCCTGTCGATTTAAGGAACCCATTAGAATGTAGGTACGTGTATTCGACAAAGAGGTTACCCATAATAGAAATCTTCTTCTGTAAATTTATGATGGAAAATTCTTAGAGAATCATACGCTTATTTATTTGATCGCGATCATATTTGTATATTCTCAATCAGTAGAAAGCATATCAAACTTACATGAAACTAGAGTTAAAGTGCTTAGGGGGAATCCATAAATTACGTGAGGTGAAATAGGGGCGGGGTGCAGCGAAATCTCACCAATTCTCACGTGAGATTTTTAAAAATTGTGTTGGACTGTAGAGCTTTTTTAAAAAAAAATAAAAGTGTTTACAAATGACGCAAATGTCGATTTTAGGGGGATATTTCCTCGAAAAGTGTGGGTGTAACCGGCTTTGGGTGGGTGAGACCTAAAAAAAAAAAGTCTAAAAAATTGGCGAGGGTGATCCGTAGGGGGAGGGGGGGGCGGGTCTGACGGGACCAGATCTCACGAAGTCTCACCAGAGGGGGGTGGGGGGGGTGAGGAGGGTCCGAAAATTCGGAAAAACACCTCACGTAATTTATGGATGTCCCCTTACTAATGTTACGATTTCGCTAGCAAGATACGCGGTTCCGACTGTTTTAAACACATGCCCTACAAAAACTGATTACCGACAGACGATAACACTTGGACTCGTCCGGATTGACTTGAAACCTGACCGTATTGCTAGTTTAATGCACTTTTCCGAATCATTTTATTTGCATAAATTCGAACATGATATGATTTCAGGTCGAGTATAGGTGCACTGTCGACAAAAGGAAGGTACGCAGAGTGTATATCGGATAACACGAAATGATAAATTCAAAAATTACTAGAAAATACTTCAAGTCACTTGTGAATCTTAGCTAGAAAGCTAATATAATTCTAAAAAAGCAAAACAATTTTGAAGCCTAGACTACGCGTATTCCAGCATACGCTTGGTTGCTTTTTTTCATTTTCAAAGGAAAATCTAACATTTTTCTTGAAATAATTTCGAGGAATTAGAATTTAACTGCCTAATTAACATGATTTTATCAATTTTAGATATATCTTTTAATTTTAAAACTTCCTCTCTTAATACAAGAAAACTTACATTATATCCACCGCCGCTCGTAACAAACCAAACAACTGTGACGGACGGCAAGCACAACGAGTTCCTGTGATTGTTGGAGCAACAGAGCGATGCTCTATTGTTTAAGCGCGCGGTGTAGCCAATAATATTATTATACTCCACTGTACTGGATCGTATTTGAAAAAGCGATAGATCAACTTAAAAAGAAATATTCAGAACATTAAAGGTAGACGTGTTTCGACACCAAAGGATAAAAGAAGTCTATCAAATATATATATATATGTATATATTTGTATCACACTAATTTCGATTACTATTTTCGAAATGCGGGTGTCACCCCCAAACGGGTGACACCCGGGGCGGACCGCCCCCACCGCCCCCCCCCCTAGCTACGCCACTGGATAACACTAACCAAATCAATATTTCTAAGTTAATCATTTCCTATATTAATTAAAACCAGGTCGTTTAGAAACGTAGGTGCGATCCCCCCTCCCTCCCCCCCCCCCCCCAAATCAACGGTGCCTGTAGCAAGTGCTAACTCTGGCTTATGGCAATGGGTCTTATCCAGTACTGTATAAATGATATAATCAGACGATTTTTTGTTCATGCAGTATTATTTGGACTTATCCACTAGATTAAATATGTCATCTGAAATAGTGACCGGTATTAAATTTACTGCTAATCTTTTTACCTCTGTTCTCCAATTATCACAGTTAAATTTCAATATTCCTTTATCTCCTCTACACTTTACTTGGTTTTGAATCTTTATTCGGCAATGAAAAGCAGAATTGTCATAGACAGAACAATTTTTGACTATTGGACATTATTGCAATGTAATGATAATAAGGAAGATGTAAATTTGCCTCCAAACACGTATACAGCTGTTTACATCTCTCAATCAATTCCCAGACGTCAATAAAGTTTATACTCAAGGAATGGAGACTTATACAAAGCTATTTATTTTTATGTGTATTTGCTTATTTTTCTTCTCGCCACACATTGTCTTAAGTATACAAAATTCATGTAAGGTCCGACAAGTGAAATATCTTCACCTTGTCGGCGTAGTTGATGGATCACGTAGCAGAAAAAAAAAGAAATGTCCTTGGTTCACAGTATGACCTACTTGTGTGAATGATATACACCTAAAGGTTAAGGATAAACGGAGAATATCTAATTTTAATGTTGGGTTACCCTTTATATAATTCTGTATGTCTCTATGATAACTAAAGTAAAGCCATCACACTGACAATTATGCCCATGTAAAACTGTAGCTATGAGAAGAACATGAAACAGATCAGATGTAAAATGAGACCTTGCTGATTAACTGTTAATAAATGTTTTTGTAATTGTTCATATTTTAACCGAAAAGTACGATTTGTTATCAAAGCAATTGTATGTCACTGCACGATTGATTGTATTTTGTCTTCAACTGTTTGTAAAGGAGAAGGAAGAAATTATTTGTTTCTGACATATAATGGCATTCATAAAAACAATTTAAATTACTATATTTCAGTGGAGGCTTTCTTTGCGTTGTATATAGATGAAATGTTCTCGGCAAACTCGACTGAGAACATTTGTATTACACGACGTTTCGGCCGTTGTATTCTTGACAATGGCGGCATAGGATATGACCGCGGAAACGTCGTGCAATACAAACGTTCTCACTCTGTTAGGTTCCCCAGAACATTTCATCAATCTTAAATTACTAATAAAAAGTAAATTCCTTGTCTTTTACTCTAACAAGTAGTTTTGGCTGTTTTTCTGTTATAGACTGCATTTCAACCTAACCAAAATAAGTTGTATTTGTTTTTGTATTTGTATTTATTGGTCACTTTGCATCATACATAGTACAAATGATATGGTATAAGTCAAAATAGTCTGTATGCAGACAGACACACATGCACACACATACACACACAACACACATTCTCTCACACTTTATCCTTTCTGTGATTAAATATAAGATAACATAAGTGTACAAATTTGATAAAGACAAAACATTTATTATTACAAATAAACAATTAACACCTGATTTATATCATTTGCCTCTTTATATTTATGAAATCACTGTGACTTAAGACTAACTAATTCTGATAATTTTTTTTCTGCATTTTGAAGTATTTGATACGTGTTGGGGAGTTTCTCCAGAATATGGTAATATTGCCGCTACAAAATGAAAAGCTTTAATCACATGTGCATCAATACATTCACTATATTGCAAGTTAGTAATAGCGAGTATCGCCATATTAACTTGAAACTTATTACGCTGAGCTAAATCCGCACAATTTAAATGAAAGAAAGAAGGCCGTGTGGGCGATCGGTTGGATCGTAAAGTTATAAAAACGATATAAAGATACGCTGCAGTGATAAAATTTATATTTACCAGTATGTTGTTAACGGTTCACAATATGGCTCTTCCATTTGGCGCATTCAATCCCCGTTGTCAGCATTCCTTCTTCTATGAGGGAAAGCTGTAACCGATGATCTGGGGTGCCGGATGTTTGGTACTTTTGGTTGATGTTCTCCTTCGATGGGCAGCATACACGTGTCCGATTGTAGGTTGTTACCATGAAGTATATTTAACCATCCATGGTATGGTCCCTGTGGAGATCAAATGGAATGGTTTTGCGGTTCCTTCCTAAGTGCGACTGTCTCTGTAAGTGTTGCTGTGTGTGACTGTGATGATGTGTGTGATCAATGTTAGAGAGTTGTTTGTGTGATGGATGAGAGATGAAAAAAATTTCCTCCAATGTTCGGGCATACTTGAAATTAATATAAAAATGTCACGTGTTTGATTTAATATTCCTGCCAGTCTTAAAAATGGCCATATATTCGACGCCGCAGGAAACCTTTCTTTATCTGGCAACATTGGAGTCAACTGGCAGCAACAGAGCACCGATGTGACGAACATGAGTTCCGGGGATACACAAGCTTGCTAACACTGTCTCCCTCCCACCCTGCCATCACAAACTCCGATCATTACCTAGCCTAAGATACAGTCAACTGTGCCAGTGAACTTGAATTCAAAGTGATTTGTGTTATCGGTTACGGTACAATTTTTCTTGTTAAGGAAATAAAAGATATGCATATGATGCTGGCTATAAATTGAAAGTAATAGTATATGCAGAAGAGCATGGCAACACAGCAGCTGAGCGGCATTTCAGCCCTCCACCAACAGAACAACCATTCGCAATTGGCAGGCTAGTAAAGAAGAACTGAAAAAATGAGAAAGATTAAAAGTGCAAGTGGAGGACTGAATGCAAAATGGCCTAAATTAGATGACGTATTGAAATGGATTCAATTACACCGTTTAAATGGCATTGGTATTAATAAAAAAAAATGATTCAAATACAATTTAGATTTTTCAGGAATTCTAAAGATCGGTTAAGATTTTTTTTTTTGTATGGCTTTGCAATCTATTAATAAAAATTGTAAAAATATTTTTATTTTAGAAATTGCTTAAAAATGAAGGTGCGTCTTATAGTGCATAGCATCTTAAAATTCGTAAATTGCTTTTACCTTCACTCCATACGCAATGGAGAGAGGTTTGAGCCAGTACTTTGGTGCACAAACTAATGGTTAGGAATTATGCACTACCACCTCTCCTTTCCGGTCTTTCACAAGAAGCGCTGGAGCCAGCTAACCCCATCTCAGGTGCCAGACACCATCACGTTGCTGCAATCACCTAAGACAAGGGGGGTAACTGGACATATTGATAAGCTTGTGGGTTTGCGTTTATTTCAGTAGCTCTATCACAGACGCATCGTCAGTCTCTGAGCGCCCTTACTGCCAGTTTCTTACAAATTAATATGACTGTTGCAATACTTACGGTATTCTGTCGTATGGTATAACTAACACCTTACTTCTTCATAGTAAATTATATTTTCCTCTTCTCTTTCTGCAACAGGTATTTTACCTTATATAAAAGTTTAAATCATTCATTTGAAATACATTTTTATTCGTCGTAGCCTAGACATCATTCCTATTACAGCTTGTCTACTTACTTGCACTAGGTCCCCTAACAATTCAACTAGATTGATGCAAGTACGGTTTTTTATATAAAAATAAATAAATTAAAGTTCCTATGTTTTGGGTATTGTGATGATTTAAGTATCACCCAATTATTAACCAGTAATATAATAGTACATCATCTCACTTAAGAGCAGAGTGTGTTTGGTCAGGATGACGCGTAACTTATCATTTCCAATGGAGCTTTCCGCATCATGTCCTCTGATATAATATAATCTCGGTCAGCTTATCGCCTGCTTCCGTTTCCTGGCGATCGTCTTCCGTGAGTTGAGCCCCGAGCCACAGCGAGTCGTGTAACGTGATCCACGTGATCCACGGTTGTAAGAATCGCGACTTGGAGTGTGTATAATGTGCTTTCTAGTTACCTATGCTTTAATTTAGTATATATACAAATAATAACCAGAAGAGAAAAATATCGAAGGAATACATATAACACAGGAGAGTTGAAGATGTTAGGTTGTACACATCGCTCTTTACCGACATTGTAGCAGTAATTTCAAGGACGAAACAAATGATAAAATTAAGGTAGATTCTCACTACTACATATCAAGTAAAATGAGATAAAAAATACAATACAATAAATGTAAATACATGGCATATCGTACAAATATAATATATGTAAATAAATAGAAACGTGAGATAGTAAGAAAAGAAGATTAAATAAATTTAATTATTTATGAGAGTGGTTACCAAAAAATTGATTTAATAGTAGAAACAGCAAAGAAAGATCGACTAAGACAGAACTGACTAGTAAACTCAACAAGATCTCATTACATAAAAACAATATTGCTTCAGGCAGTGCTCAGACTATAGGAAGCAACAATTAATTCGCAGGCACTGCGTTGATCAGAATGCCTGGCATCCGATAAAGGAGGGCAACGGGGATTACTGAAGAAGAAACAAAGGTAAAAACATCGAAAATTTTAAGTCAGCAGAAGATCAAAAACAAGGTTTAAATAAATAGCAAAAACGAAAATTAATGTAAAAACGTATAACAAATTACGGATATAAGAAAGAAAACACTATATAATAGCCACATATTTCTAATTAATAGAAAATAACGCCATATCATAGCTAAAGAGAAGAGATCTGGGAGGCATTTTTAACAGAAAAAAACTACTGTTCAATAATTGATGTTGTATAATTTCGGATCTTTCAACCAAAAGCATAAATTTAATTTAATTTAATTGCAATGGAGCACACGATCCTGTGGAAATTTCCCTTCTATCTATCCTCCACCAACCTACATTTGCCCTCTATAAATTTCAACTTTAAATTCTTTCAACATATTCGGTAAATTATTCATCATTTCCCTCGGTAACTCATTCCAATTCCTGACACCTTACCTAAACAACAGAATCTTCCCACATCCTTGAGCCTGAAATCGGGTGCCAGCTTGTGGTACAGATGTATGATACCAGAATAGGCATGACAGGAAAAAATTTGATTTTTCTTAATTTTAATTAAAGATTCTCAAAGAAAAATGGTGAGGAGAACTGCAAAATATTTACCATATTAGCATAAAATTAATTTAATATCGATAAAACGCTTGCTCCAGTGATAATTTCCCTTTACACCCAGTTCCCATTTTTCTTTTCGCAACTATTCCCCTCTATTAATTTCAACTTTAAATTCTTTTTGAGTTTTTTGGTAAATTATTCACCATTTCTATTAGTAATTTATTCCAATCAATGACCCCCTAACCTACGGATGAAAATCCTTCCATATCCCTATGCTTGAAGTCGAGTGCCAATTTGTGGTCATGGTCACCTGTCCCCTTCCATGCACCTTTCCTAACTCTTCCACCAATATCTCTCAATGCCTCATCCTTGATATTGGCCTTGAACGCTTCCATGACCCCCTTCATCCCCCTCCTGTCTTCCAATGAAACCCAGTCCAGCTCCTTTACCATGTCAGCTACCAATTGGGTTCTGCGGTAATTTCCAGTCTTTCTTTGCGCCCCCTCTAGTTTCTGTATTCGATACCATAAAAGTGAGTCCCATAGTACACTACCACATTCAACCAATGGTATGACCAACGTTTTGTAACCCAATTACATTACTTCTGTGGTACATCACTTCATCACTCTCTCTCTAACAAGTGAAGGATTACGTCTTCCTAATACGTGACCAATGTGTCCTACCCAGTTGAGTTAGTTATTTTTATGTTGGTTTGGTTAAAACGTTTAGTATTTGGTAGTTCATTTTCAACTGTGTCTTTTGATCTAATCTAGTAGTGCCTTTAAAAAAATACGTCGCTTCGAATCTACACATTTTCTTTTATTGTTTTCTGTTTACCCCGATACCGCCATATAATGCCCACGTGCCACCGGATCCCCTCTCCCACTCCCCACCCTGCCCGAATTCAAACTGGGTTTGCAATACTCGACGTACTTAGCCTACAAGAGGAATGTCAGCGTTAAAACCTGACTGGAAAACATGAAACTTTGTGTGAACTATATGCTAAGTGTAATTTTGATTGTGAAATGTTTAGTTTAAGAGGCGGTGACAGGGAACAGTCCCAGCATTCACCTAAATAATTCCCTGAAGTATCTAGGCGTAACAGTACAAAGAAACATGAAATGGGACTTGCACATAACTTCCGTTGTAGACAAAGCTAATTCCAAACTACGATTCATAGGACGTATTTTGAGAAGTTGTGATGCTCATACAAAGGAAATAGCGTACAAAACACTAGTGCGTCCGCATTTGGAATACTGTTGTGGAATTTGGGATCCGTATTGCGAGCGATTGATTGACATATTAGAGAAAGTACAGAGAAGAGCCGCTCGATTCATGACTGCTAGTTACAGTCCTTATGTAAGTGTCACAGAGCTGATTCGTGGGTTGGGCTGGGATTGTTTGGCGGACAGACGACGTCGTTTCCGTTTGAATTTGCTGGAGAATATGCGAAAATCTTTAAGTTACGAGTGCAATGAAATACTTCTTCCGCCAACCTATTTAGGTCGCAATGACAGGAGGGATAAGATTAGTGAAATAAGATGCCGTACTGATTCATTTATGTAATCCTTCTTTCCTCAATCTGTTCGGGATTGGAATGTGCAGAATTAGGATTGGTGCTTAGCACCCTCTGCCACCCACAGTATTTGTGATTTGCAGAGTATAGATGTAGATGTAGATACTTTACCTATGTCAAGTTACTGTAAGAATGGCAGCCCATTTTTCCCCAAAGGCAAAAACCAGCGAAGGTAGTGATGTTGAGAGTGAATTTCATGTTCTATCTCGCTCAAAAGGTATTCCATTGGGCAGGCCACACCATTTCAGGAACATTATTGTCCACAAACCTTTGCCTTAGAGATGCAACTTTAGGAGAGATTGCATTGCCATACTGATACAAACATTCATTGTCTCTGATCTGGTTCTGTATGGTATGAAGTACACAATAGTTTAAAACGTGCTTATATCCTTTTGCATTTGAAGTATTCTTAAACGAAATTGGGGAACTACAACCTTACCACGATAAACGCCCTTATACTATTACACCACCTCCTCTGTCGTTCACCATTGGTACTATGTATGATGGCAAATAAGGTTCTCCAGGCATTCGCCAAATCCAAATTCTTCTATCGGATCGCCACAGAGAGTAGTGTAATTTGTTGATTTGTTACTCAGGTGACGTCCAATGACTATTAACTTACCAGTAGCTTATCTGATCTGCTCATTCTGCTTTTACTGCATCTCTACTGTCCCACTCAGTACTCCCAGCCTCCTTTAAATCTATCGGGTACGCCTGTTTTGGCATCTACTATTTAATTGCGCATTACATTGAAGTATATGGATACTGTTGATCAGATATTTTATTGCAGTTTTCAGGTATCCAATTTGCTCTTGGCGTCTCCTTCTGAAGCAAAATAAAAAAAAATATTGGCCCCGCTGCCACGTCTAAAAGTATGAGGTGAACCTGGAACTGAATTCATAGTTAATAGTTATACAACACATTGGTTCACAGCGGTTGGCATGTGAAATTGTTTAGTAGCTCGGCAACGCAGCAGAATTATCACAACGAGACATCAAAATCAGAGCACAAGAATGACCTAATCAATCAGAAATTGACGAAATCACTCCGTTATCATATAGGCGCAAGGAGTTCCCTCCACTCTTGAAAAGGAGGTGGACTGAAGCTAATGCGGGTTTCTTACCTACTTCTGTCGTCTTCGACCGCACAGAAGATGTTCGTGACCCGTCTCGACAGTCACGGGGACAGCAGTTCCAGCAAATGAACTGCTACCCCCATACACTGCTGCATGAGCTGAGCGTAGTCGCAGACGCATCTGGTTGGTTGTGGGATGCTGATATGGATTTGATGTCATTGGGAGTAATCTATAGTTACCATACCCTCTTGCTGACCCTCAGTCATCTTTTCCAATCCTCTGTTACTACTAATTTCAGAGGCAAGAGATTATTCTGTATAGTTAATTACATTACCTGCTTGCAGAAATACCTGTATATATATATATATATCTTAAACAAATGCGTGCAGAATTCAACCGAAGGAGCTGAAATAGAGAGATTATTTCTAGATGCATGCTATAACTAGAACTTGTCACGTGCGCTTTTTAGGAAGTCATCGTGAATCGTGATAATAGTCTCTTCTCTTTTTGTGACCTGCGGGAACTTCTCGCCAATTCACTACTCATAGCTTGAGCTTTCATTCAGAATTAAGGCATAAAACACAGACACATGTAGCTCTTACATCAACGACTGATCCGGTGATGTACTCCAGTGTGTATAGTTTTGTAACATTCCACCCCAACTGTGCTATTTCTTTGGCAGTCCTTGTTAGTACCGACGGACTGCCTACACTCCTTCACAAAGAGGGAGTCATCACGTAAAAGTCAATTTCTGTTCCTCTTCCCAACCACCTGAAGGCCATCTGCCACTGGTCCCTGCTATACACATGTGATCAAAGTGAATAATTAGATGGCGGTGGTAAGGAATACCGTTTTGTCCGATTTTAAGTCGCGTTTGTCAGACCACGCTAACTTATTGGAGAAAGCTCTGAATTACCATCTATCAGCGAAACTTGTAAATTTTATATATGATCGAAGTATCTCTAGGCGTTGAGAATTAATATATTCTTCTTTGGTGGCTAGCCGAGTCAGCAAGTAGTTTTGACACGATATTTCGGCGATTGGAAACTCTGTCGCCATCTTTTGGTAATGTGGCAGATGTGGTGGGAGGCTGGGACCTTTATAGCTATAGAGGTGGCCGTAAGCACGCGAAGTAGACGTGCGCGCAGTTGCTTGGCTGACTCGGTCGACGCCTGTGTGGTCGAGGGGGTTAGCGCCTGTAGGTGCCAGGTGTAGCCACAGTTGGTTTGCGCCAGCAATGCAGCGCACACCTTGTCACGCTGGTGTCTTACTGCATCAAATCTAACAAAGATAGAGTCTTTTTGCTTCTATATTTCAGACCAGCTCGTCTAAATCAGAGTAAGACCAACCTCCGGAGCCTTTGGAAGAGTAGAACACAATGACCACCCCTCATTTCTTGTAGTTACCCTGGATCGATCCCTCACTTTTAATTAGCATTTATCTAACACTGCAGAGAAAGTGAAGACCCGTGTGTACCTTGTAAAGAAACGGGCTGGTAAGTCATGGGGTGCAGGCGCTCAAGTTCTTCGAGGAGCAGTCCTTGGTTTGACATTGTCCCCAGCAGAATTACTGTTGCTCTGTATGGCTTGGTAGTGCTCATACTGCCACAGTTGACACCCAGCTTAACGCTGCTATGAGAACAGTGAATGGTGTCATTAGGTCTACCCCAGTATCCTGGCTGCCTGTACTTTCCAACATTCCTCCACCATATCTGAGGAGAAAATCGATATTGCTTAGAGAATTGGAAGGAGTGGAGGAAAACAACATGATCCCTCTGCATGATGACCTTCTTCACCTTCCTCGTACACGTTTAAAATAGAGGAGACCTGCCTACATGGAAGCAGCCAGGTAGACATAACAACTTTAATTTGAATGAAGAATGGAGAAAGGAGTGGGAAGCCAACAGCCCACACAATTGTGAGCTAATAAAAGATCAGACAACCTGTGTTTCAAGGTTTTGACTTGCCTAGGCGTCTTTGGTGTCGATTTGGGAGATTTCGCACAGGTCACGGAGTGTGCAATGCGACAGTGCATAAGTGTGGTCTCTGTGAAGATGCGTTGCGTGACTGTGGTGGTATCCAAACTGCTGACCACATTGTGATGGACTGTCCAGCAAGAAGATTATCTGGAGGCCTTTGTACACTGCATCAAGCTGGACGAGCTGTCAGAATATGGCTTGAATCTATAGATTGTACAAGTCTTTTGTTGTACTTGGCATACGATAATAATAATAATAGTGCATCAATGATTGGCCCCCAGCTTCACTTAGTTGGTACCAAGAGTCATGATTGACAAGATCTGGCGTGATGTTAATTTTCACTGCTTCGGTTAGAATGCTGTTCCAGAAGATTCTGAGACGCGTCAATATCCTGGTGTTTTGAAAGTCGAAACCATGGTGTTTTCAAGGGTGTGTTCCGCCACATGGGCCAGATGGTACGGTGCATAAACCTGTGATGTCTGGAACACGCCAGACGCGTGCGTCTGGGGCCGAGTGAGTAATCTGCGGTGGCGGAACACAGCTCTGCACAAGTACATGGCTTTGATTTTTAAAACACCAGGATATTGACGCGTATCAGAAACTTCTAGCAAATTAATCAACCCAAAGCAGTTGAAATTTGCATCACGCCAGATCTTGCAATCAGTGACTATGGGTACCAACTAAACGAAGCTTAGACGCTAATCATTGATGCAATAAGTCGCCAGCGTGGCATGGCGGGCGCAAACCAACTGACGCTGTACCCGATGTTGCCCCACTCCACCGCCCAGGTGTCGACTGAGTCAGCCAATCAGCTGTGTGCTCGTTTACCTCGCGCGCCTTCGGTCACCTCTGGCGTATTAAAATCCCAGCCTTCCGCCACATCCGGTACTTCACCAGAGAATGGCGACAGAGTTTCTAATCGCCAAAATATCGTGTGACAACACACTGCTCACTCGGCTAGTTACCTGAGAACACAATACTAATTGTAAAGTTTTGTGTTCTGTACAATAAGTGTATTTTTGCTTATGAAATGATTGAGTGCTGGCCTCACATTCACCCAGATGATGAAAGGAAACACGCAATCAGGACTGCCGGTACGCGGGTATAGGACTACAACCTAGTCCCGTTGTACCATTGCGATCCAGTGCGCGAGGCCTTAACGCTCTGATACACATTAGCAGTTATAAGAGTTTATTACTAGAATTTAGTTTTATTATAAGTATGTTGCATATTGGCTACCAGCAGTGTGTGGTGGATACTTGCCGACTTTAGTGTGCAGGGTTAGGGAAGAACTTCAATTCAGCACTGGCAGACTCGCGCGTGATAATTCTGAAGCTTCGCGATGTTAGATGAGCGGTCGATATTTGATCTGGAGCACTTATAGTGCATCAGAGCAGCCTGAGAGTATTCTATCACTTTACCCTCAGTTCCCGTTTGTTTCTCATGTGAGTTTAATAGATGCAGTTGCATTTGATTGCTAATAGTATGCGTATATTTTGTAGAGAGGTCATTCAATTTTGGAACAGGTATAATGTATCCTTGTGTCTCGGGGAATAAAAGAAGAATGGCGATATTGCAACTATTTCCTTTGGACGCATTCCTTAAGCCGCATCAGTCAATCTTATAGATTAAAAGTTCCTGTGCATACCCTCAAATTCATAGTTTCCTGTACCTAACACGGAAGGTATCAGATATTCCGTTTAATTAATAATAATAAGACGGAAGATTTCAAGCGATCAAGAGCAGAATAAACCAGTCAGCATGTGTCGTCGCAAGTCGCAGGCCATCCTTCTGTTACGTTAGTACAGAAGAGTATTTATCAGGCAAACAACCGCCCTCTGTTTTACAAAACAACACATTTCTCTTTTAAATAGTGTCAAAAAGTGAAAAACCTACACCTGTTCTCTTACCCCTCATGACAGAAAGGAAATTGGAGGAGCCATCTACCATATAATTTCCTAAGCACACTCACTCACCTCTATAGCTATTGGCTGGAGAAAGGTAACGTCACACGCAAGCCTTCACCAACAAAGACCAGAGATATCATTAGTAGAAATTCGAGGTTATGACCACAATTGATTAACTAAAGAACTGCAAAGAAATCTACTGACGGAAAATATTCATTAAGTTTGATTTTCGTATCATTTCATAGTTATAAAACATATGGATAAATGTCATGGCTGAAAAAACGTGGAATTGCTTTTCAGTAACATGTCACTGATGAAAGCAACATAAAAAAGTTTTAAAATTTAAAATTACTCCTGCTTTTAAGAATGCCAATTATTATTCCGGCCTTATTTAAATATAATAAATATTAGCTAATATGGCTGCTTGACCAATGTATATATTATAGTTTATTTGCTTTTTACTTATTTTACTGACAACTTTAGTTAATGATATTTGTTCATGTTCACTCTACAAGGGTTATTAGGTTATATAAAATAGACATCAGACAAAATATGTTACCAAATCGAATATTCTGGCAAATCCGTTTCTTGGGAGTTGCTCAACTATTTAATAATCTGAAATCTGTTTTAATTTTTGTGACTGTTATAGACACTATTACCAATGATTACATTATAAATGTTTTTCCCAGCCCCAAATAGAAGTATCATGATGCTTTAGAAACATTTGCGCACCCCCTTTAAACAAAAATTATTCATATTTACGGTACCAGACTGAACTTTTAGGGTCATATACAAGTTAAGTTTGTATTTCGGCATGTTCAAGTCTACGCACTTTGAAACAATTATATGATAGCACGATGGTCCCTGTCCTTGTTTAATACGTCTATTAATACTTACGAGTTCTTCAAGCTAAAATCATTTAATTGACCCTGAGGGTGAAATACAGGTCAGGTTCGTATTTTGTCATATCAGGTCAATCCTTCATAATCCTTGACCACTAAAAACTGGAACTATTCTATACCCGTGCGATACAGAAGAAAACGGTCACGGTCTTACTAGGTAAAAGCGTGGAAATTAGTGGTATAAACAGAGGTATCGCATGGCCAGTGTGCGCATTACAAGGCTGAGAATGAGCAGTCACGGTCGCTCTGCAACTAGAGCAGCGTGGAGCTAAACACAGTGCATCACGATGTGTTCAGAGCACTACAGACGGAAGCTGGTCAGCACCATTCATTGCAGGGCAACATACAGTCTCGAAAAAATAAGGTGAGTTGCGAAATATCATGGCCATAAATCTTGAGGGTACAGAGGTGTCGCTACAAGATGTGAATGGCATCTGAAGCCTAAAATAAGCACAAAGTACGCCGAGAAATTTAACATATCAGTAAAATGTCATGATTTCTTTAAATTCAAAATATTCTCAGTAGTATTTTTCCTTTTATTATTTTGACTGATATGAAAATGCTTAGAAATTGATAATATTTCTGAATGAGAGGGATGATATTTGAACTTTGACTATTACCTAAGCTCGGCGAAAGATAAAAACATACAGCTAGGATGCATTTTTAATAATCTATGAGACATTCTCCAAAGAAATCTTGCACATAATGATAGATCAATTAATTCGATTGTGTCAGATCTTAAAGTTTCATATTTTCACACACCAAACAGGTTCAAGAGCCAATTTTTTTTAAACCTAGGGGAGCTTAATTTGGAAATTTAATCTGCAGACGAGGTTAAATGATCTGGAATGTACAGAAAAAGATACATGATTCAGTACCTCTTCTCAGTTAATATCAATTCGAAGTATAGAGTCAACTATTGTAAATCATTCAGGACAATTCCGGCGTTAGAAAACGCTCTTATGCTCCAGTCTAAGGGAGTACAAGCAGTAGTTAACAATAGTATATTATTTAATATCAAATAATTAGTGTAAAAACTTTACAAGGAATAATACCAGGATTTCACGCACGAAATTTATCATTGCTAGAAATTAATAGAACCTAATTTAACTCATGATACACGAATTTAAAGAGAAATATTTGAGAATATATCTTTTCCAACGATACCATACGATTGATCGAGTAATTATGCATCTAGCAACTCAAATTAATTGTAAGTCTAGAAAAAATTATCTAATTATTGGAATTAAAGAATCTAGTGTCTTCGTCATTATTATCTTGATGTCTTCTTGGTTTTATGACTTACAATATTATATGAACAAATTAATTGATAGAATTTAGCTATTTGCTAGGAACACAGGCCACTAGTGACCTCGCTGAGACGTAAAGCCATAAAGAGAAAGTGCTAAGAACGAAACGGTGACCCTGACATATGAACGAGACTGCGTGCCCAGGTGGGACACTTTTTTCTATTCTAGACGCTTTTAAGAGCTTATAATTATAATTTTAGACTTGGTTTAGATATATTTAATATTGACTTCCAGGAGTGCGCAGAGGAGACGCGCCGATCTCTTATTCACCGATTTTGGAAGGAATGTCGACTCATCATCAGTATATTCTAACGCGGCTTGATTCGGCAATTCACTAATTCACCACGTTTTGGCTGGACGGACGAGTCAGAAAAACCTTTGTCACTTACAGTCGATCTTCAATCTAGTGGACTATGAGTGCCAAGAAGCGGCCTGACAATATTCAGTCACCTTACTATTGATTCTTGTTTGTTTATGTGTAACGAGTCTTCTGTAGATACGGCTTTAACTGATGGGTATCTGTGTGTATAGTCATTAGTGGAAAGGTCATTCATCTTTGCAAATGTAAGCCATCCTTGTATCTCTGGGAATACTGCAGCAGTATCCCTAACGCACATACATTGCTCCATATCAGACGCTTCCTTGATCAAATGTAGGCCTAGCACAAATCCGTATCTTCCCGTTTCTAACACATATGATGTCAAATATCCAGATTAACCAAGTACGTTAGAATTCAGTAGACAACTCTACATTTAACCTTTAATCCTAGCGTCATTATAATGAGATAAATAAATCCTGTTCCTTTACAGTCACAAGGTCTTTTCGACACCTTCTCAGTGCTGGTCATCGAACTAATAGAAATAAAATTCCAACTGAATTGGTCGGAACGTGGTCATACGGTTGTTGCATTCATAACGACGTCCTTTAATACTCGCTGAAACTCGGAAACTGTTTAACACATATTTTAAAATACCGGGTGCTTCAAAAAAATGTATACACACTTTAAACTATTGTTGTTTTCCCGCTCTACAAGGCTAGTGTTATATTTCTTCGCCAGGTGCCAGCATAATCGTCCCTCTATGTTATATTATCAGTTGGAATTTGTAATATCAACATGGGGGACGTACGTTTGAGTTTTGAAGAACGTAAGCAGGTTATTAAGTGGTACTGGAAGTTTGAGAATGTAAATGAAGTTCAAAGACAGTGGAGAAGGGAGTATGATACAGAACCACCTTCAAGATTAACAATTACACGCATACGAGACAAGTTCGAAGTTCATGGAACAGTGTGTGATGTGCATAAAGGTCATTCAGGTCGGCCTCGAACAGCTACAAGTGATGAGTCATCAATGGCAGTCTTGGAACTGTTTCAACGCTCTCCTAACAAATCTTCAAGGCAAGGGGTACGTGAAAGTGATGTAAGTGCTAGCAGCGTGCTACGCATTCTGAAGAGAGGCAAGTATCGTGTTTACATTCCAAGGCTGGTGCAACAGCTAAGTGACGACGATCCAGATAGAAGGTTGCAATTTTGTGAATGGATTCAGGAGATGGTGATACGTGAACCGGGATTTATGGGTAGCATCATTTGGTCGGATGAAGCCCAATTCAAACTTAATGGAACTGTCAATAGGCACAATTGTGTTTACTGGGGTGAAGAAAATCCTCACATTACAACTGAAAAAGCTGTAAATTTGCCAGGTGTAAATGTGTGGTGCGGTTTGTCTTCAAGGGGACTCATTGGACCTTTTCGATTTGAAGGCACTGTAACTGGTATTAATTACCTAACAATGCTTGCTGATTCCATATTTCCTGCCATTCGTGCATTATACGGTAATGATGATTTTTATTTTCCACAAGATGGTGCTCCGCCGCACTATCACAGGGACGTACGAGCTTACCTGGATCAAAATTTGTCGGGCCGGTGGATAGGACGCAGGGGGCCAATCGAGTTTCCAGCACGCTCTCCAGACCTTACACCACTGGATTTCTTCTTGTGGGGCACAGTAAAAGATGAGGTGTACAAACGTAAACCACGTAACCTAGACATTCTTTGGAATGAGATTCAAGCAGTGTGTAGAGAAATCTCATTGGACGTTTTGATACGATGTACAGAATCTGTGGTGACTCGTACTCAGAATTGTATTGATGCTGCAGGTCACCAATTTGAACAGTATTAACATTTGTTGTTTATGTTTGATTTACATTGGACTTTAAGCTTTCTATTTTCCTGAAATTTAACTTTGTAGAACGGTAAATAAATTTTCTATGGAAGTTCAAAGTGTGTATACATTTTTTTGAAGCACCCTGTATTTAGTTCACGTTGTCCAGCTATACATTAGCCTAATGAAAGTGATGAAATCAGGGAACGATGAGTATTCTAGAACTAGCATGAGTGATTCTTATAGTATATAACTTTTTTAGTCGAATCTTCTAATGTAAGTCAGTTGGAAGCCGAAACATATCACTGCAACGCTGTTAATAGTTTCATTTTTCCTTGGAAGTAAACGTAATTTGTTGAATAGGAATTAGATATATTTTATCTTTGATTAGATGTTCAAAAAATTCGATAATAACATGAAATACTATTGAAGATTTACAGAATTGCGTTAACCATCCCAGGATACTAATCTCTCACGAGAGCAAGGTCTACCCCAGAGAGCCGAGTTGGGGAGAGCAAACCTGCTATATTCTATGTGCTATACTGGGCTTGGCATTTCAGTTATACAACACAGTGCTGGAGGTCCTGAAAAGGTCCCTCAAGTACACGAATGGATAGCGATACTTCCAATGTGTGACATTATTCCATTAACTAGGACTCAGAAACATAATACAATGAAAACACTGTAAACAGCAAAAAGTAACTGTATCAGATACTTATGTTAGATATTCTAACGATGATAGGTTATGCTTGTAAAGGTTACGTCGTTATACAGAGTCTGTTTCTGAACAGTGGTATCAAAATGTGGTACCAGCCTTTCATCAACCTTGCGACTTTCGATCCTGTGATTGCGAGATGCTGAAGACTCGTTATCAGCCAAGGCAGAGAGCCCCGAAACTCGACGTTCTCCATGCTGAGGGATCTGATAGGAAACTCTAGCTTATTTATAAAGCTCATCTCCTTTTCGCACCGGTGTTGCTCTGAATCGCGCTTGAAGCTCACGGACCACAGCCAGTCGTTGTACCAGCTGCTGTCTCTCCCTTGGTCCTTCATTACCTGCATACTTAACACGTTCTCGCTTATCCATGCCGTTATGTCACAGGTGCAGGCACTAAAACAAAAAAGTGATAAAACAGGTAGTTCTACTTTTCGCATTTGTTGTAACAAAAATCCTCTAAAGCAGGTTTTCTCAAACTTTTAGCTCCGCGTACCCCCCAAAAATTTCCCAGGCAATATTTAAACCTTAATTTTTTTTTTTTTAAAAAATTGCTTTTTATCTTACAAAGTTAGTGGAGCGACAAAGAGCACAGTATTAATAATTTATGTAATATGGGGTTGTTTCTTCCACCAAGCTGAGTCAATTTTATGAGCATTTTGCTCATGTTCAGTCTCAGTTCACAATTGTGCGTGTAGGAAACTAGAGACAACTATTTAGCAGCCATAACTTAAATCTTGTCGCGAACCCCCTACGATCAACTCTCGAACCCTAGATGTTCGCTTAGTCCACTTTGAGAAACCCTGCTCTAAAGTATAATAATCAATAACTTACACTGAAATCTTCGCGCCTTAAATAGCTTTCAGCGTAACTGAACTATCCAAAGGTGACAAACAGCACAAATTCTAGAGTCACAAGGTCAGGT
The DNA here is from genome assembly GCA_031002005.1 of Vandiemenella viatica. Lineage (NCBI taxonomy): Eukaryota > Metazoa > Arthropoda > Insecta > Orthoptera > Morabidae > Vandiemenella > Vandiemenella viatica. The sequence goes on along the minus strand of JARYHS010011074.1, from coordinate 11,567 downwards.
AGTTTCCTTTCTTGTATTCCAAACAGACAGATAGATTGTACTGCACACTGGAATAAAATACGGTAACCTCAATACACTGGACAATATAATATAATCATTCTATTTAAAAAACCGTAATTATACACCGCGAATAGAATCAAACGTATAGAGTTAGCTAACATGTATCAAATATGCTTGAGAAAAATTTAAAATTTATCTTATATAAATCAAACATTAAGAAAAAATATTTTTACGGAACTGAAACGTCTTTTTATTAAGAAAAGTAAACATCTGGTTATCAATATTAAACCAAGGTTTGTCACAAATGACAGTAAACTGTGTATAAAAGAGTATAACACGTTGTTACCACTTGTAATTATCTACACTGATGGAAAAGTTCCCAACAGCAAGAAATAATTATTGTAGGATAATGAAATTTTGGATATCCGTTTGCCCAGGTTGTATATTTAATTGATTAAAGTTGCAAGGTCGAAGGTTAATATAAGAGTGATCAAAGTTATCGCAAATGTGAAATGATGGTACATTAATAACTAGTATAACCACTAGAATGTTGAATGCAAGCGTGTTAAAGTGTACGCATTGTGTTGTACTGGTGCCAGATGTCAGCTTGTGGGAAGGCGTTGCACATGGTCGATCAATACAGGAACGGTTAGTGCCGGTTGTGGATGACGCTGGGGTTGTCGTCCAATAATATTCCATACGTGCTCGAATGGAGAAATATCTGGTGATGGGGCAGGTCAACGCATCAAAAGAAGTTGAAGCCAAAAATAGGAGTGCCACAGGTTAGAATATTGGGACCATTGCTATTCAATGAATGATTGTGTTGATGGTTTACTATCATATATTAGATTGTTTGCTATATAAAAGTATCAAAACGGTAGAGGACTGTAAACAACTGCAGGGTGATCTGGGCAGGATATCTAGTTGGGTTGGTAAACATGGTATGAAGACAAATTCAAATAAGAGTCAGGTTATTAGATACACACATAAAAAATTAAAGGTTGATTGTAATTATAAGGTGGGGAAAGAATTGCTTGTTGAAGACTTGAAATACAAATTTCATTGGCAGTACATTTGATAACAAGCTTAACTGGGCAGGACACATTGGACAGCTGGTAGGAAAAGGTTTCAAAATTCTACACTTGTTGGAGAAATGTGATGAGGGGATGTACGAGAGAAGTAAAGGAATTGGTTTATAAAATATTGATCAGACCTTTTGTTGAACATGGTGGTGTAATATCGGGCCCACATTTTGATTACCAAATACAGAAGCTGGAGAGGATGCAAGAAAGTGCTGCTATATTTGTTTCTGGAAATTATAGCACAACGCAATCAGTAACAGATATGATAAAAGAGTTGGAATGGGATTCATTGGAAGACAGGAAGAGATTGAAAAGGATTATAGGAGTGTTTCAAGGCACAGACTGGTGATGAGGCATGGAAAGATATTGGTGTAAGAATTAAAAGTAATGCAAGGAAGGAAAAAGATTGCCATGACCACCAACTGGAACACGATTTCAGGCACAAGGGTGTATGAAAATTCTCTTTTTAGGTAAGGGTGTCAGGGTTGGAATAAGTTACCAAGAGAAATGATGAATAGTTTACCAAAAACTGTGAAAGTTAAAATTAGCAGAGGGCAAATGTAGGTGGGTGCAGGAAAGGATTAAGATGGATGTATTGGGAAATTGCAATTTAATTTAATTAATTAACATGTCAAAACTCTGTTGAGCATATTGTGTTACAACATCGGTATGGGGTGAGAATTATCCTGTTGGAAAACACCTACCTGAATTGCTGTTCATGAATAGCAACACAACAGGTTGAATCACCAGACCAACGAATACATTTTGAAGTCAGGGTGCGTGGGGTAGCAAATATAGTACTCCTGCTGTTATAGGAAATTGCTCCCCAGACCATTACTCCAGGTGCAGGTCCAGACTGTCTACGCCGCAGACAGGTGGAATTCAGGCGCTTTCCTGGCCAGATTCTAAAAAATAGACGACCATCACTGGCACCGAGGCAGAAATGGCTTTGGTCAATAAACACGACAGATCTCCACTCCATTTCCAATGAGCTCTTGCTTAAGACCGCTCAAGACGCAAACGGCGGCGGTTTGTTGTGAGCGGAATGAATGCCACAGGACGTTTGGCCTGGAGTAGTCCTTGCAGTAACCAATCTATAAATGTTCGTTGAGTCACTGTGATGAAAAATATATCTGGAATTGCTGCTGCAGACGCCTCCCGATCAGCCAAAGCCATGCGCCAAATACAGTAGCGCCACGTGACAGAGCCTAGTCATACCTTCTCGTGATCACTGCTGCCAGCAATCATGCACAGTGGATACATTCCTGCCATGTCGTTCTGCTATATAGTGGAAGTAAAGACAACCTTCTCATGGTCCTATTACCAAACCTCGTTGAAACTCAGTGAGCTGTTGATAATGGCGCCATTGTCTTTTTAAAGGTATTCTTGATCAACTCAGTATCACTACGTCCAATCTCACAGGTAACTGACGCTCACGAACATTGCAGCTCGTATTTAAAGCATTTCTGATTTGCATGTTCATGATGGTGCTCCTACAGCCACTCTAATGCGGTCTGAGGTAGATTTAAATCAATGTCATCTGGCATGGTGGTCTGGTGGCTCAGTGGTTAAGGCGTTTGCTGTTAAAAAAATTCGCTGCTCCAGTAGCGGGTTAGATTCCCGGTAGACGTAGGATTTTTAAGGAGCTGTGTTTTATCATATGAGCTACGTCAGGTTGTTCCGTGGTTCGAATTCCACGTTAAACTGTAGGTCCCAGAGGAAAGGAACTGGCGGTCCTACCTCTGATACAATGGTCTAGTATGCTTCCTTTTGGAGGATGCTACTGACCATCAGCATGTGATCTAAAGTACTTTCATCTTTCAGATATCTAAACACGCCTAACAAATTTTGTTTATCTATGACTACTCCTTGCAGCTCTTGGTTTTTTTTATCAGTGTATATCAGTAAAGCAGTGAATGAACAAGGAACAGAGATAAAACCTAACAACTTTTTGATATCAAGAAACGAAAAAAAACAAAAAATAAAAAAACATCACTTTCGAAGTAAAAAAATAAGCTATTAGACTTCTGTGACTTGACAGATATGCACAAACTATAAATTATAATATGGACACAGAATTTGTCAGAGAAGGAGTGCTAGACAGTGAAGCTTTCCACAAATATTATTGTCTGTTGTGCGAAGGTAGGGAACATTTGTTCTTGGAGTATTAATATTAGATGGACAAGATTGTTTGAGTTCCTCAGCACTCATAATACTCTGTGGTGTTGTAAGATGAAAAATTGGATTTCTGTCTGCATATCGTATTGGAAAAAAAAATCACAGAAATGAAGGAATCGGGAACAAATAAAATTCACGTTAAGAGTTTACAGTAGCTTGCTGAAGATTTAAATTTAAAATAAATTTAACAGGGAACAAAAAACACAATGTATCAGAAAACTGAAAATAATTTTGAGAGTGAGGAAGGCTTCAGTCTAGTGGTAAAGCAAGGACAAGTGGAAGTAAAACGCTGGCCCGTTTCTTATACAAACCTGGCGATAGCTTTTGCAGGGAAAGGATTATCATGAAGTAATACAGATGGATACAAGGGAATTTTTAAGCCAATGGCCAAAATTTAAGTTTGTTACATAATGCTGTATGTTTAAGAAATTAAGTGTTATTTTAGACAAAAGTTCGGTTTGTGGAAGGAGAGTACTAATTGAGTGGTTACCAACTGAAAACAGTTAAAAAGAATAACAACACTAAGAGAATGCAAGTTAATTCAAAAACTAATAAACAAAATGGAAGCTTCATCTTATATTACGACGATGAACAGGAATAAAAAATATAGGACATTAGAGAACACAGTAGAATTGATATAAACAGCAGTGATAATGGTTTTAACACCTGAACTATGATTTAATAATAACTAAAATGAATTATTTTTTTCCTTTTTTTGCTGTCACCAGTCTCTGGATTGGTTTCAATCCTCTATCCTTTACTATCTTTCGCTAACCTCTCCATCTGAACATACCACTTACTAACCACGTCCTCAATTATTTGCCTCATATATTCTAATTTCTGACTTCGTCTACAATTCTTTCCTTCAACTGATCCTCCACTAACAAAATAGTCAATCCTGCAAGTCACAAAATATGACCTACCATCCTGTCTTCTTTCTGTTAGACTCTTTCACAAACTTTTTTCCTCACCCATCATTTCCATAACTTGCTCATTTCGTACTTGATCTGTCAACTTAATTTTCAATATCCTTCTGTAGCACCATACTTCAAATACTTCAATTTTTCTTCTTCTTGGTATTACTAAAGTTTACACACAAAATTTTAAGAAATTCTTATGAGTGCCGGATCTATTTTTGAAACTACAAGAGTTCTCTTTTTTTGAAGGCTCTTTTTGCTAGTGCTATTTTGCTTTTAATATCATTCTGGCCATCAGTTGTAATTTTACTTCCTTGGCTAGCAGAATTCATTTACTTAGTGCTGTTAACAAAAAAACGGTTTTTTTTCTGACTTAAAAAAATGAAAAAAAAAAATGGTATTTTTTGGGACACGTTTTTTTCATAACTACTAAATATCAAATTTGTAAGGCATTTATTGTTTAATATGACTGTTTTAGAGTTTATACTATGCACTTAACTTAATTTTTAAATGTACTATATTTTTCTGGTTCAGTGGAAAAGAAAATTACGAAAATATTGGCAACCTTGACTGAAGTTTTCTTTTAAGGACGGGGACTTCCCGAAGAGGCTTGGTTGCGCGAGAAGGAATCCCCGTTCCCCGTTTGGATTGATACTCGTTATTTGAACTAGTGCTGCCAGCCCTACGAATTTATCTCTAGACCTACGGATCTTTTCAAAAAATTAGGAATTTTAAATTTATCTACGTTTTTTTTTTTTTTGCCTCTTTTTATTACTTATTGTGCTGTCCTTATATTCATATACTTGTTAAACTCTCAGCGTATAGTGATACTGAGTCATTAAATTGTCAGTAATTATGAATCGTTTCCTTGCAACCGTTAGCTTAAACCTACTATTGAAAAATAAATAAAGCTCCTATTTTGTATGGTAATAGATTAAAATTCAAAGTTAAAAGACCGTAATACAGAATTATCGGCGCAGTCTTTATACACAGTGTGTACTTTGCTCACAATTTAAAATTGCAATCTCAAAATCGTTTGTGTACAATACAAGAACAACCGGTAAAAGAAAATGAAACTATTGCTGAAGTTATGAGTCTAGAGGAGACAGAAGAAGAAACTGAAAATTCCACACCGACCGAACTAGCGTTGGTAGTGCTGATAGTGCTGATACTAGTGAATGTGGTACTATCTCTGGTGGATGAATAAAATTAAGTTACTTATATAGATACATTTATGAATATTATGTAAGTTATTACGAATCATTAAGATTTAAAACACTATGTAAAATATAAGTTCCATACATGAAACTATTAATTTATCAAATACATTGTTTTTCTGAAAAAAATAGAAAAAGTACATGGGTGTAGGTTTTTTTCACAAAGCTGAAAGAAATTTTTTTTTTTTTTTTTTTTTTTTTTTTTTTTTTTTTTTTTTTACAACACCAAAGTTACTTCAATCGTATACGATCCAATTTTATATTTAATCAACTGTTATGGATATTAATTCTGCTACAAATCCATCAATTTTGTCTTTCTTTGGCTTATGTTAGTCCTAAATCTTCCTTCAGTATTTGTTAATGCAATTAAGTAACTTCTCATATATCCTCAGACTATTATTCTAAAGGATAATATCATCAGCAAACAGGTAAAAATACTGATTTTTTTTTTTTACCAGGAACACTTTGACTTATTCTAATTTTTCTTTCACTTTCTTTATTGCTTCCTGGACTTTCAAGTTTAATATTAATGGGGCTAAATGACAGCCTTGTCTCACAACCCTTTACCTGATACATGTCTCTCGTGATTCTCTACTTTTATTATAGATCATTGTTTCTTTATAGATTATAAAGTATTCTTCTATATCGGTATTTACATCCGATTTCTTTTAAATTTTGAACATATTGTCCCACCTAACATTATCAAAAGCTTACTTTCTAAATAAAAAAATGCCATAAAAGTTTCTTTGTTATTCTTGATCCGCCATTTAAGTTTAATCTTAAACTCAATTTTTCAACACAGCTCCAAAGTTCACTCAATCAAGTACGTCGTTCAGTAATTAAGGATTTTTCTCCACAGTTAACACAGACCTGATTTCTTAGACATCGGAGTGTTTGTAACTTGATATTATGATCGCTCCCTATACAAAAGATTGATCTTCAATAAAGCCAATTGGAGTGAAATTTTCAAAGCAAAACAGACTCCAATTTCAGAGAAATTAAGCCAACCAGTAGATTTGTTGGATTCATTAAAGATGCCATAGACGATAAATTCATGGAGCATATCTAAAAGAGTATATCCCTGGTTGGGGCGCAGAAAGTGAAGAGTTGCAAATGAAATATTAAGAACATACAATCTGACAATACAACTTGTCTCCTTCAACCAATGGACGAGGGTCTTAGAAATATCTGGTATCATACAGTAGAATCGAGGTGTAAGGGTTGGGAGAGACTATACTTGTCTTTTCCAACCTTCAACGTCGTGCACCCTGTTTGCACGGACGAGGCTCTGGCGACTGAAAGGTTCCCGGTATAAGGAGTCACCCACTGCTTGCCAACCGCCTCCGAAAGGAGGGCGGAAGAGCGGGGAGCGGTTCAGGGCACCCTCTTGCCCTTGGGGTTGGAAACGGCCCCTAAAGGCGGATGAATCAGAAATGATCAACGGCATGGGGATGCAGAAGGCAACGGGAAACCACTGCATTAAAGACCCAAAGGGTATCCCGAGGACATGTAATCCTCTCAAATTACATATATCATGATGGCTTCTTCCTGGGTAAAATATTCCGGAGGTAAAATAGTCCCCCAATCGGATCTCCGGGTGGGGACTGCTCAGGGAGGAGTCATCAGAATGGATAGAAACATTCTACGAGTCGGAGCGTGGAATGTTAGAAGTCTGAATAGGGCAGGTAGGTTAGAAAACTTAAAAAGGGAGATGGAACAACTTAAGTTAGATGTTGTTGGGATTAGTGAGATTAAATGGAAGGACGCACAGGATTTCTGGTCTGGGGAACACAGGATAATTAGCACACAAGCTGTCAATGGAGTCACTGGTGTAGGATTTGTAATGAACAAGAAAGTAGGGAAACGGGTGAGTTATTATGAACAGTTTAGTGACAGGATTATTTTGATGAGGTTAGAAACTAAGCCCGTCCCAACCACATTAGTACAAGTATATATGCCAACGTCACAGGAAGATGACGAAGAAATAGAAAAAATATACGCTGAAATTGAAGAATTAATCCAATATGTGAAGGGGGAGGAAAATCTAATAATCATGGGTGATTGGAATGCAATAGTGGGAGAAGGAAAAGAGGGGAATACTGTAGGAAGTTTTGGTCTAGGAGAAAGAAATGAGCGAGGAAGCAGGTTGCTAGAATTTTGTGAAAGATATAAGCTAGTAGTGGCGAACACACTGTTTAAGAACCATGCAAGAAGAATATACACCTGGAAACGTCCTGGGGATACAGGCAGATATCAGCTAGATTATATCATGGTCAAACAGAGATTCAGGAATCAAGTTCTAGACTGTAAAGCGTACCCAGGAGCAGACATAGACTCTGACCATAATTTGATAATAATGAAGTGCAGGCTGAAATTTAAGCGAATAAGGAAGCAGTATAAGCAGAACAGACTGGAAGTGAATAAACTGAAACAATCTAGCACGAGAGAAAAATTTGCAGAAATGGTAGACTTAGGTCTAAGAATTAACTCTGAAAGGAGCTCAACCGAGGACGAATGGAATGCATTAAGACCGAAATAATGAAAGCTGGTAAAGAAACATTAGGCTTTAGGGAACAAGCTGCCCGAAAAACCTTGGATACAGAAGAAATTTTGGAGCTGATGGATCAGAGGAGAAGGTACAAAAATGCTCAGGATGAAGCAGGAAAGAGAGCAGTACAGGCAATTTAGAAATCAAATAAATAGGAAATGCAAATAGCAAAAGAAAAATGGCTACAAGAAAAGTGTGAAGAAGTAGAAAAGGAAATGGTCGTAGGTAAAGTAGATGTTGCATACAGAAAGATCAAACAGAATTTTGGAGAAATGAAGAAAAGAGGTATGAACATTAAAGCTGCCGATGGGAAACCTCTTTTAAGCTCAGAGGATAGAGCTAACCGATGGAAGGAATACATTGAGAAACTGTATGTTGGTGACGAACTTGAACAATAGTGTAATTGGAAAAGGAAGGCTGATGTCGACATTGATGACTTAGGAGATCCTGTTTTGAGGACAGAATTTAATAAAGCTCTGAATGACTTGAAAGCAAATAAGGCAGTTGGAATTGATGAGATCCCTGCAGAACTTCTTAAATCCCTAGGAGAGGAAGGAAGTCGAAAGATTATTCAAGCTGATATCAAAAAGTTATGAAACAGGAGAAATTCCAACTGGATTTTAATAAAAATATCATCTTCACACTTCCAAAGAAAGCACAATCCGACAAATGTGAGAATTATCGCACCATTAGTCTAACATCACATGCTTCAAAATTACTGACCAGAATAATATACAGAAGGATGGAAAGGGTAGTAGAAGAGATAGTAGGTGAAGATCAGTTTGGGTTTTAGGAAAAATCGCTGGTACAAGGGAAGCAATTCTGTCTTTAAGATTAATACTTAAAGGGCGGATCAAGAAAAACAAAGATACTTTTATGGCATTTGTTGATTTAGAAAAAGCATTTGATAATGTTAGGTGGGACAAGATGTTCAAAATTTTAAAGAAGTCAGGTCTAAAGTATCGAGATAGAAGAATACTCTATAAACTATATAAGAATCAAGTGGCTATAATAAAAGTAGAGAATCACGAGAGACATGCATCAGTTAAAAAGGGGGTGAGACAAGGTTGTAGTCTATCCCCGTTAATATTCAACTTGTATGTAGAAGAAGCAATGAAGAAAGTCAAAGAAAAATTTCCATGTGGCATAAGTTTTCAGGGAGAAAAAATCAGTATGCTACGATTTGCTGATGACATTGTCTTGTTAGCAGAGAGGGCTGAGGATATTGAGAAGTTACTGAATGGCATGAACCGAATACTGAAGGAAGATTTTGGACTGAATATAAATCAAAGCAAGACAAAAGTGATGAAATGTAGCAGAAATGATACCAATACTAGTAGATTAAATATAAAAATAGGATCGGATGCAATAGGAGAAGTAAGTGAATTCTGTTACTTGGGAAGTAAAATTACAACCGATGGCCGAAGCAGGAATGATGTTAAAAGCAGAATAGCACTAGCAAAAAGAGCCTTCATGAAAAAGAGAAATATTTTAGTTTCAAGATAGTTGATCTAGGAATTAGAAAGAACTTTTTAAAACTCTTTGTGTGTAGCACAGCACTTTATGGTAGCGAAACATGGACTTTAGGAATACCGGAAATAAAGAAAATTGAAGCATTTGAAATGTGGTGCTACAGAAGAATGCTGAAAAGTAAGTGGACAGACAAAGTAAGAAATGAACAAGTTTTGGAAATGATGGGTGAGAAAAGAAGTTTGTTGAAGAAGCTTACGGAAAGAAGAGACAGGCTGGTAGGTCATATTTTGAGACATGCTGGATTGGTTAATTTGTTAGTGGAGAGAACAGTCGAAGGTAAGAACTGTAGAGGAAGACAGAGATTAGAATATATGAAACAGATAATTGAGGACGTGGGCTGTAAGGGGTATGTAGAAATGAAGAGGTTAGCACAGGATAGGAAAGGATGGAGGATTGCATCAAACCAGATGAAAGACTGACAACAGCAAAAAAAAAAAAAAAAATAGAGATACATTTATGAATTATTATGTAAGACATTATATGATTTAGTAAGATTTAAAACACACATGGAAAATGTAAGTTCCGTAAATAAAACTAGAATTTATCGAATATATTGTTTTCTGAAAAAAAAAATAGAAAAAAAACCCAGGGTGCTAAGTTTTTTTTTCACAAATCTGAAAAAAAAAATTTCATTTTGCAACACTAGTCCGACAACTTTATACAATCCGTGTCAACCACAAAATCCTACCAGCTCACAGTTCTCCACAAAACACAAAGTTAATACTAAAAGGACAGCATTACATTGTATTAGTCCACTTTATAATGAATAATAGGAAGCCTGACCGATGTTACTACTACTATTTGCCATGCTACAACTTTGCATTCGGCTCTTGCAACTGCCAGCTTCAGACTAAATACTAAAAGGACAGCATTAAATTGACTTTTCATCCACACGATAAAATAAAGCCTGGCCTGCATTACTACTACAATCTGCAGCACTACAACTTCACGCCTGGCTCTCATTATTATTATTTTTTTGCTCTACCAAGCCCTCTGAGGTTTGTTGGCAGGGTCCCCTGAGCTGCACTGGGGATACCCGTGAGCTGCACTGGGGAGACCCGTGAACTGCATTGGGGAGCCCCGTGAGCTGCGCTAGCCCTCCGATAGCTACGCCCCTGATAATAATAACTGTTTGTTTCCATTACTGTTGTTTTTATTGAAGCTGTACCATTGGTTTCAAATGAGGGCAGAAATGGACTACCTTAAAACGTCCCAGGAATTTGCCATTTATAGGTGGCTGGAAGCCCGAGAGCAGTTTATTTACACCACCATGAAAAGCCTCATTCTTACATATATAGAAAGCTGTAATAGCACAGGTAAAAGAAGGGAAAAAATAAAATGACAGGCTCATTGACTAAAAAAAGGCCAACCAGATGTACACAACATTAAAATAAACAAGGATGAAACTCTATAAAGCAAAAATATATAACACCAGGATGGCTGGCTGTAAATGGGCTACCCATTCAACAAAATCTATGCCAAACTGATCAAGATTTTCCAGTCAAAACTTTTGTAATGCTGCTGCCTAGGGGCCTGCACCACAAAGGGGGCTGCTCCAAAGCCTGTAGGCTTCCCACCTAAGACAGTAGTAGAGCTAAAAAAACGTCACTCATAAATTGTTATGCAACTGCTGACTGACAGGGGCCCGCACCACAAGTATAGCCTAGGGGCATACAAAACCTAAATGCAGCCCCGCTGCTGTTATTTAAAATAAGGGGCAGATCTTTGGTTATAATTAATAGCTTTTCGGGTTATACCGCATTGTTTATTTAATTACCAGAGCTATCGGCAGGTATCCTACAGCCTTCTTCAGAGATACTGTTTATGCTTATAAACAATCATGAACAAAGATGGCTGTGGAAGTCTTAGTGTTTTTTTTTTTTTTATGGCTTTACGCCTCGTCAACATTGAGGTCATTAGAGGTGGGATGGGACTGGGGATAAGGAACGGGAAGGAATTCGGCCATGGCCATTTTGAGGGAAGCATCCCGGCATTCACCTGGAGTGATTTGGGGAAACCATGGAAAACCCAAATCTGGATGCCCAGACGGGGATTCGAACCACCGTCCTCCCAAATGCGAGGCCAAAGCATT